>JACAVU010000010.1:41694242-41843570 GCA_014183005.1 Castanea mollissima
TTTCTTAAAGACTCAAACATCTCACATAATCAAAATAGAAAACACAAAAAAAAAAAAAAAAACTATAGAGCGGTAGTAGGGAGGCGGATGAGGTACTACTACTTGGTGAACGCCAATCTCCACCGACTTTGTCCTTCTGGCAACTCTTAATCTCCACCGACCTTCTCTCTCTCTCTCTCTCTCTCTCTCTTCTTCTCTCTCTCTCTCTGATGTGATAAATATAAACTGTGAAGTAAATAGAAGAACATTTGAGGTTTTTTTTTATTAAAAAAAAAAGGATTGAGGTTAAGTAATAAATTGGGTGTGAAAAAATGTGGTCTTTAAAATTAGTAGGTTGAAATAAATTGAGTTTATCCTTGGTTTTTTTTTTATTGTATCTAATCGTGTGGTATGGTATTTAATATTAGATAGGTTTCTTTTTATTTTGAGAAAAAGATGAAGGGGATAATCAATTAATTAATTACAAGTTATTAAATAATAATATAATAATAATAATCTAAAAATAAGAAGTTGTGAAATTTTAATGAATAAATTCATTCTAAATTGCATAGATTTGATAAATTTTAAGACTAATATAGATTTGATAAATGAAAAATAATGCAAGCATGAAAAATATGATCATCAAAAAAACCATTAGAAAGTATTGTAGGGTCAATGGGCCTGTAATTTATGTTAGGCTGGCCCAAGGGTACTCGTAAAGCTAAAAGTCCAACCCGAAAGTGTTAATTGACTCGAGGATAAGGAACGCTCATCTATGAGACAATGTGGGAAGAGGAAGAAGTCATGGTCGGATAAGACATTCCAAAGTATGATGTCCGAGGATGGAAATGTTCTCGGCTACCTATAGCCGAGGATGGAAATATTTTCATCTATTTGTAGTCGAGGTGGGAAACGGTGATCTGGCAGTTCAAGGGTGTTACCCCTGAAAATCCAGAGTATAAAGATGAAAATAGTGGGGGTAAGAGATGAGAAGAAAGGATGTGAAATATCTAGAATAAAGCTGCTACCACGGCATTAAAGGCTCTACAACTACTTCTCTGGTCGCATTAATGAAGAAGTGATGCCTGAACGTTATAATTCAGTCTTCCATCTACCGCCAAAGACCTCAAGGGTAAAGGTGATGGGACAAGTATCCAAATGAAGACTTTGATCCACACGTGGAAGAAGAAAAGAAGGGGAAAGATGATATAAAAGGGGGATGAAGAACAAAAAGGAAGAGGGGAAAAAAAAGAACCATCTTACCTTGTATTGAACACTGAATAGTAATACAAATGGTCCTCGGCATTTGTCTAGAGAAACTTTGTGTTATGATGCATGAGTGTAGCAATTAAACCTAACATTTACGTTATCCAATATTCATAAACCTGGATTTGAAGCTCACTCTCTATACATTTTATTGTTTTGGGCTCCTTGGGCCGGTTCTATCCATATTATTGGGTTCTGGTGCAATTTGTGTCCTTACAAGTATGATTGTTGAAATTTTTTAAAATGTTACCATTCGGAGATTTAAAAATATAGTTATTGGGATTAGAAAAATACAATAGCTGGGAATAAATAAAGAAATATTAAAAAAAAAAAAGAATAAATGAAGATTAAAGAAAGAATGAAAAAATAATATTTAAATGAGATAAAGAAATGATAGAGAATCCATTGAAATGTGTATTTGAAAAAGTAAGAGATAAAAGGTAAATGCATCTGTTCACTCTCTAAACAGTACAAAATTTTAAAGATGCTAAAATCGCTCATAAAATAAGATTGTTTAATTATATTATTATTTTATTTATTGATATTTTTCCATTGATGTGTAGATACTCGTAGTTCAATTTGACAAAATAAGATCACTACGTGTAGTACAATCTGTAGAGGGCCAGTAGCTATATTGTTATCTAGTGAGTGATCACTAATTTTATTTATATTTAAGTAACTTTACATTGTATTGACTCAAAAAGAGGTAAATGTTGTACATATTTAAAAAAATTGATACATATTTACATTGTACTTTAATAATAGTATTTCCTTGAACAATTAAATTTAGTCATTCTTATACTTGTAATTTATTAATTTTGTAAATTAAAGTATATTTTTAGTCATAATTTTTTTAGTTAAAAATTTATTATATTTAATTTGGCTCCCTAGAAAATATTCCTAGCTTCACCATTGCATATAGAATGAGTAAACAAGATTGGATTCAATAAAAAAAGTCTAGAAGATTAGATGTATTTTTTTGACAAGCACACTTTCTATCATCATAAAAATGTCTTAAACTTTTGTTCAATTGAGTACTCTAAACTTCAAATTTATTCAATAAGTCTACTATCCAATTTTGTTAAAAATTTGCCCTTAAAAAAATATTTTTTTCACATGAAGAAAATCTATAAAATTAATAAAAATATTTTATAGATTTTTATGTAAGAATTTTTTTTCAAAACATATTTTTTTCATTAGTTAATTGCATACTCAATGACAATTTTTTTTTAGCAAAATTAGAAAAAATGTCTAAATTGAATAACTTTGGAATTTAGAAGATTCAATCAAACAAAAGTAACGTTAGAGGACTTAAATGAGTTTTAGTTAAACTTAGAGAGTTCACTTTGCATTTTATATCCCCTTCATGTCCCCTTCATGTCCCCTTTTGAATGTATCTTGCATCAGCGTTCTAATTTGAACCCAATATATATATAAAGTTTCGAGAAAGTCCCATTATAATTTCAAATTAGAGTCCAATTTTGCGCTATGTGTCATAAATTATTTATTTTTAAAGAGAGTTTTATATTCTAATTTTAGAATTAAATATGGAACCACATCATAAATATTCATCTAAGTGAATTATTAAATACAAAAACCGAAGAGTCTAAAATAAATCAATTGTAAAAAAAAAAGGTGCTTCACAATAACAAAAATTAAGAAGTAATAAAAAAAATATGGACAGTTTACATTTTATACCTAATAATATTCTAACAATACTTTTTTAAAGAATTAACAAAATATAAGAATAACTATCTGTGGGGTACGGGAATTCCAATAGGATAATTGCGCCATGTGTCATACCCATGGTCGAGAAAGACTACTATCCTGCCGAGGAGGCCATGCCCTTGGACTGGAAGGTCACGTCAGCAGCACATCATCAGAGGAAGTCGTATTGTACAGAAAGAGTTTCAGGGGGAGGGCTAGCATTGACATGACTGAAGAGTTGTAGCTGCCACCACATTTAATGCATCTCACCAAACTTCCTAGCTGCATTTATATGGAGAAAACCCCTGAACAGTGCTGTCTTGGCTACCGCAACTCACTAAGGGATTGAGAAGGTATCTGATGGGACAAACACTCAAGTTGTGGCTTGGATGGTCAACAAATGGACAACCAAGATCATCTACGGGGAGCTATATAATGTAAGGAACCCTCTAGAGAGTGGAGGGAGGGGAAGAGAAGGAGAAATACTGTAGCATCAAGAACAGGGCTTGTAACCAAAATTAAAGAAACATATATAAAATATTTAGTCTCCTCGAACTAAACCGAGGACGATTTCTTCGTCAAAAACAATTGTGTTCCTGTTTTCTTTGCATCTAGGGCTCACTGTATTTATCTTCTTATTCATTAAAGTCTAGTTTTCTAACCCACTCTCTACAAATTCATTGTATTGAGCTCTTTGGGCCTAAGTCCTTTTTCATTTAGGCTTGGGAACTAAATCCAGTCCTTACAATTAGCGTCGTCTATAGGAAATTACTTGAGCTTGAGTGAGAATGTCATAAAAATATGGTAGGCTCAAGGCCAAACCGAAAGGAATCTATAGGGTTCCAACGTCAAGATGAGCGGGGAAGGGACGAGAAGGTTAGTGTGCATACCACACATACCAATAGGAGCAAGCCCAGGGGCGGAAGCCACATCTCTCATGAGGCAACTACCAAAAGTATGCGGTTAGAAATTGATCTCTTGAAAAGAAAGTTGCACCGAGAACAACATAGAGGAACTCATTCAAGTTCTGGCCATTCTTTTGATGGTAATAATGATAGTAGCTACCGACATAGGTCAAGGACTTCTCCTAACGAGTCTTTTTTGTACAGCGAGAAGCGTCGTGGTAGGCGGGGGAGGGGAAGAGAAAGAGAAATATTATAGCATCAGGAACAGGGCTTGTAACCAAAATTAAAGAAGCATATATATAAGATTTAGTCTCCTCGGATTGAGTCGAGGATGATTCGCTTCATGAAAAACAATTGTGTTCCCGTTTTCTTTGCATCTAAGGGTCACTGTAGTTATCTTCTAATTCATTAAAGTCTAATTTTTCAGCACACTCTCTACAAATTCATTGTATTGGACTCTTTGGACCTAAGTCTTTTTCCATTTAGGCTTGGGAACCAAATCCACTCCTTACACTATCAATAGTATTTAAATTATATATATAGAAATTATACTATACATCTTTTTGTATATCTTTAAGTATATCCATGTATATGCATAGGGTTACAAGCTACTCTCTCTCTCTCTCTCTAACTACACACACACACACACAGACAAAGCTTAGAGAAAGTTTAATTAGAATTTGAAATTAGAATATATTTTTGTATAAATTTACTTGGAGACTCCACCATAATTATCCACTTAAGTTTGTGTCATGTGTCCACTTAAGTTTTTTTTTTTTTTTGTGCTAAATGAGTTAATGAGTACTAAGAATCTAATATTAACAAAATAAATTAAAAAAAAAAAAAAAAAAAAAAAAAAACAGTCACATATACTCAATAAAAATCACCACGTTCTATTTTATTAAAAATTAGAAAAAAAATTATCATAAGTAGTATTAAATTTATGTAAGAATTTTAATATGTGACTAATTACATTTACTTCTAATAAAAATAATTTGACTAATTATTTATATTTTATGATAAAAATTGTGTATAATTTTATATGTATCTATATGTATGCATGTGTTACATACTATTTTTTTAATAATTTGAATAATTATTTATATTTTTATAATAAAAATTATGTTTAATTTTAAATGCATTCATGCGTTTGCATGGATTATATACTAGTCTCTACATACATCAATAGGTAAACTTCAATTAGATTCTACAATTGGAGTCCAATTTTGTGCCATGTGTCCTAAATTATTTATTTTTAGAGAGAGTTTTATTTCTTAATTTTGGAGTCAGATGTAGGACCACATCATAAATATCCATCCAAAGTGAGTTATTAAGTACAAAAACCAAAGAGTATAAAATTAATGAACATAAAAAAAAAAAAATGGACAATTCACATTTTCTACTTAATAATATTCTTACAGAGACGTTTAAAGAGTTAAAAATAAAAAAAAAAAAAATGACTATCAATATATTTAAATTATGTATGTAAAAAATATAGTATGTATTTTAATGTATATCTTTTAAGTATATCTATGCATATGCGCATATTATATATATTTATATATATATATATATTATATATATATATTATATAATAGGTAAAGGTAAAAGAAAATTCAATTAGATTTCAAATTAGAATTCAATTAGAATCTAATTTGCACCATATGTCTAATATAAGATTTTAAATTTTGTGTCAAATGAGTTAATTTAGTGTAAAAATTGAATTTCAATTAGAATTAATTTTGAGCACATGTCCCATACAATCTAATTTTTTTAAAAATTTTGTTTCAAGTGAATTAATTTAGTGTAAAAAAACAAAGAGTCCAATATAAATAAACATAGGTAATTACCCACACAAACACACACACACACACATACACACTTAAAACTAAAGTTTAGAGAATATTAATTAAAATCAAAATTAGATTTACTTTGTTAACTTTTCATGCAAATTAAATTATTTACTTTTTTGCTATTTTTTTTTTCCTGAATTAATGAGTATATTTTTTTATCCTGTTTCTATTTAGATATTTTGTATGTGAAGATTTTGAACATAACAAACTGTAATTGAGCTAAACAATCTCATACACCTATCCTCCATTCAATTTAGGAGGACATATTAAACTAATTTATTCTTTTATTTTGTGTTGTATTTAATAGAATTTCATGAACAATGATAGTAAATTAATATTGTATATGTAGTATTCAATTGTGATTTTCAAAATTATATACATATATAGCAATAGTGTAAAAAGAAACTCTATGTAATAACCAATATCATTAAAATTGTAAGGAAAAATCATTTTAGTACTTCCAAATGTCCTGATCTAACTAGTGTCTTATATAGTTAATAACCTAAACTAATATCAATAACACTAATATAAGTCATCATTCATGTGCATAAATACGGGTTACATACTAGTATATATTAAAAGTCATAACTCAGAGAAAATCCAATTAGATTTCAATTAGATTCTCAGTTTTGCGCTACGTGTCCCATCTAATTTTTAATTTTGTCCAAAGTAAATTATTGAGTATAAAAATCAAAGAATCCAAATTCAATTAGATTTTAAATTGGATTTCAATTGGAGCCTAATTTTGAGCATGTATCCATCTAACTTTCTAATTTTGTGGCAAATAAATTATTAGGTATAAAAATTGAAGTCTAAATTCAATTAATTCTAAATATATATATATATATATATATATATATATTATATATATAATATGAGAAACTATTACATATTTTAGAAATATATGGTTTAAAAAATGTGAAAGCTAATACCATGCAAATTTGAACCTTTTCTATAAAAATGTATAATTTGAACTATGTAATTGTGATTGTTTTTAATTGTACTCGTGCATATGTACGAGGTTACAAACTTGTCTATATATACAATAATAGGTGAAGCTGAGAGAAACTCAAATTAGAATTTCAAATTAGAGTTCCAATTTTGCGCTATGTGTTCTAAATTATTTATTTTTAAAGAGATTTATTTTGTTAATTTTAGAATCAAATGTGAGACTACATCATAAATATTCATCCAAGTGATTTATTAAGTACAAAAATCAAAGAGTCTAGAATTAATGAATCGTAAAAAAAAAAGTGCATCACAATAATAATAATAATATAAAAAACACATGGACAATTTACATTTTATACTTAATAATATCCTAACAAATTTTTTTAAAGAGCTAACAAAAATATAAAAATAACTATCAATAGTATTTAAATTTATATATATATATATATATATAAATTATACTATGCATCTTATTATATCTCTTTAAGTGTATCCATGCATATGCATGGAGTTACAAGCTAGTATGTATTAATATGGAAAATTGAGATAAATTTCAATTAGAATATATATTAAAGTCCAATTTTGTGCCATGTATCTAAATTTATGTGGAGACCACATCATAACTGTTAGGACATATGTGATTCACTTGTTAAGAACATGTGTTGTTCTTTTATGTAATTGGTTAATTCTTTAACAAAAAGCACTTTACTTGTAATTGGGTAGATCTAGGATGTTTTTAATACTTCAAGAAATAAGGTTTCAAGATCAAATGTTAAAGCCATACATGTTTGTTCAAGAAACAAGTTGAAGAAGTGTTTGTCATTAAAACTCGATAGCTAGCATCTATCGAGCTTAAGAAGCTGCTCCAGCCCCGAGGCTCGACAGTTGCTCGATAGCATCTCGACACCTCTAGCGATCGAGGGTTAAGAAAAATAGACTTTCAGATTTATTTTGATTCCAATCCATGGATATATCTTTGAGCCTTCTTTTCTCATAACCTTAGACATATAAAATGATTATTTTAAGGGCCGTCAAAAGAGACACAAGTTGCACAAGCATTGAGCAAAGTTTGTTCAAGCAATTTGTGACCGGATCGAGACAAAGTTTGCCCTAGTTCATCTCTTTGTGAAAAAGCTGCTGTGTTTGTGTACAGTAGGGTTTTGTAACCAATCATTTTCTTGTTTTTCGTTGTGAGGATGAACTGAAGAACTTTGCAGCCAACATCTTTCTCAAGTTGGTGATTGAAGTTGCGTACTGGGATCTGCGCAATTAGTTAGTCACGTACTGAGAGCCGTGCATCAAAAGGAGAGATTGTCACTACAGAACAAGTCTAATTGGGTATTGGGGTAAGTGTTCAACTGTAGGTTGGTATAAGGTACTAGGATTCCTTTACTTGTAACCGCTTGATGTGATAATAGTGGATTCTCGGGAGTGGTGACCTTAAAATCACCCGGTGTGGCTTTTGCCTTAGAGGTTTTCCTAATTCATAAACAAATCACCGTGTCAAATTTATTTTCCGCGGCACCTTAGTTTATTGGTGATTTTTTTTGTGTTACCACGCGTTTGCATGTTAAATTGGTTAATTAATTGAACTTGGCTAATTAATCAATTGATCCATCACAAGGGGTTAATACGTTTTTGGTCTATCAATAACTATCCATTTAGGTGTCCATTATCAATAAATCACTTCTAGATTTCTCTTAGAAGAGCAGATAACAATTGTAGAGTTCTTTTTCATCCATATGTCCATCCAAAACTAAAACAAAAACTTCTAACTGCACCAACATTTAAGTCCTACATAACAAATGATAAATATTAACACATGGGTTTAGGAATTCATTGATATATAGCTCCCCTGGTGAATACTGTGGAATTTGAAAGGGAACTCTCCATATTCCTAATGCATCCAAGGTTGCAAGCTATGCATATGGCTCTACATAGCTAGAAAATGTAAGGCCCCCATAGATGGCAAGAAAGAGATCTGTGTGTGTCAAACTAAGGTTGTGTTTGGTTCTATGTAAAATGTTTTCCAAGTGTAAAATATTTTTAGGTAAAAATATTTTTTGGAAAAGAAAATATTTTCAGGTGTTTGGTGGCATTTTAAAAAATACTTTGAAAAAAAAATTTAGTGTTTGGTTGTGTTCTTGAAAATACTATAAAAAACACATTTTCTACTTGATGCTCACATTTTCTCAGCTTCCAAACAAATATACAATGTCATTTCTCAATAGATAAACACAAAAGAAACAAAACCAAACAAAAAAAATTCATCAAATCCAGTAAAATTGAGAGAGAAGAAGGAAGAGAGAGAGAGAGGCGACTAGGTTTGATCTAGAGGCGGCGAAGGCGACTGGGTCATGGTGGGTCGCTCGTCTTGCGGTGGTTTGCTTGACATGGGTAGAGAGAAAAGGGTAGATCAATGACATGGGTAGCAAAGGGAGGAAGAGAGAAACAAGACAGATCGACAGTGGAGTCAAGCTTTGCTTGATCGGCGGTGAGAGGCACAATCTCTCTCTCTCTCTCTCGCTCTCTCTCTCCTCTCTCTCTCTCTCTCTCTCTCTCTCTCTCTCTCGGTTCGGTTCTTTTTTTTTTTTCTGAAAATGGTTTGAAGGTAAAATAGAAGTGTAATCTATTTTACACTTCAAGCCTTCATATTTTACAGTTAATAGAAATGATTTTCCGTTTGACTTAGTTTTCCGGCCATACCAAACACCTCTGGTGGTGGAAAATATTTTTCGAATTCTATTTACACCCGAAACAAACGCAGCCTAAATGTCTCCATCGAAGCCAAATTGTTTCATTAGTATTGTGAGATCTGTATGTGTTTGGTTAAACTAATAAAAAGAGATCTGTGTGTATCAAAAAAAAGATCTGTACCGCACATCCTTAGTGCGATGGTTACTCCGCAAGTATAAGTGCTTGTGGGGTGTGGGGGGCAAGGGCAAGGGCAAGGGCAAGAGCTAGGGTTCAAGTCTCCAGGATGAAGCTTCATACACATATACATTTAGATTAAGCTAGAGTAGAATTTCCATCTTGTATCAAAAAAATAATAAAAGGAGATCTGTGTGTGTCAAACTAAAAAAAAAAAAAATTAATGAGTTATTGGTTGAGTATAAGTTTATGTCTCGATTCAAAGCAATACCAAACTAACAAATATAGTATATAACTATATATCTTTACAATCTTAGATCTTTCTTATCAAACTAATTTCATTCTCTCTGCCCACGAACCAGGTTTGGCTTGCTAAATGATGAATTGTAGTGGTACTATTGATGTTAATATCAGTTATATAAAAAAAAAAGGATATTAGTTCGACCAAGACATTTAGAAGTACTAAAATAGTTTTTTCTTATAATTTTCATGATATTGGTTATGTCAGATTGCTCATTACACTGCTATTATATATATAATTTGAAAATCATTATTGGCTACTACATATACAATATCAATTCACAATCACTATTCGTAAAATACAACACAAAATAATAGAATAATTTTGTCCAATAGGATCTCCTAAATTAAATGGGGATATGTGCATGAAATTTCTCAACTCAATTACGATTTGTTACGTTCAAGATCCGTCGTACAAAATAGCTAAATAGAAATAGTATAAAAAACATGCTCATTAGTTTAGAGAAAAAATAACAACAAAAATATTTGTAGGAAAGCTAACAAAATAAGCAAAATTCAATTTGAATCTAATTACAACAATATATATATATATATTATATATATATATATATATATATATGTATGTATGTGTGTGTGTGTGTGTTGTGTGTGTGTGTGTGTATGATTAAGTTTTTATGGTTTATTGATATTGAACTTCTCGCTTTTTACATTGAATTAACTCACTTGGTACAAAAATTTTAAAATTATATTAGATGAGACATGTGGTGCAAAATTTAACTCTAATTGAATTTCAATTTTTACACTAAATTAACTAACTTGGTACAAAAGTTTAAAAACTTAGATTAGATAGAACATGTGGTGTAAAATTATATTCTAATTGAATTTTCTCTTAGTTTTGACTATATATATATATATATATATAAAAGTAAAATGTAATTTTAAGGAGTTAATACTTCACCCTAAAAAGAAATAGAAAAAGGAGTTAATACTTAATATTAGTGGGTGTATGAGAAGTAAAACAAAGGGATCTGGATCCTCTCCATTTTACTATGAAATGGAGAGTGTCTAGTTAAGGGCTGAGATTGATTTGAAATCAATCTATTGCCTAAAATCAGCCACACCATTTAAAATAAACTTGACAGAGTAATGAGTCATAATTAACGTTAGTTTTCAACGTTTCTTCTGTCTCTATCTTTGGGTTCTCACTTTTGCTGTCTCCCTCATCAAAGATCCATGGGTCCTTTAACTTTTACCCACACAACCATTGAACTGACATCACTACACTCCGACAACCTCTATACCCAAGTCGTGAATCAATGGTTTTCAATCACCCATCTCTGTTTCTAAAGGCTAACCAATAAAAAATATTAGATCTAGTAAAGAATTTTTTGTATAAGATTTATGTTTTTTTTTTCTTGCTTGTTTTCTTTCCCAAGTTCATCCCCTTTTTTTTAATTTAATTTCCCCCCCCCCCCCCCCCTTCCTTGCTATATATCTTTGGCAAAGGTAGAGTGAAGAGTGTAATTGGTGTATGGGTTTCTCTCATCTCAATTTGTCTCTATTTTGTCTTATTTTAATATTCTTTTTGTTTGCCAAGACCTTTTAGGGCTTATTTTGTTTCAGTTTTGATCCGACTGGACTTTCTTGTTGACGGTGAAAAACTTGACTAGTTGGTCTGTGTTTGCCGCTTGTTTTTCTGCGTGTTCTGTAATGGTTTATTTTGGTTAATACATATCATTTGATCATTTAAGAGGGAAAAAGAGAGAGACCATGTATTTGTACGTTAATTCTTGTAGTGGACGATTTTTTCCAACATCAGAATATATTGAAAGATTAAATATTCAAGTCTTACCACTACCATGATTAATATGGATTTCAGTAGTATGTTAAGCACGAGATGATTTAAGAGCAATGTTCCGGGTTGAGTGGTGAACTTTGTCACCTTGTGATTTTAGTTTGAAGTTTGAACAAATTGAAACAGGATTATGCTTCATAGCTTAATAATAATTTTGAACATTGAAGTTTGTCACATTGTATCAGGGTTAAGTTACATAAGCTATGAAATAAAATCAATGACATTATCTGTTTGATTAAATATCAAATTTTTTGCTAATAAACTCATTCAAATTTTACACTAGTACAAAGGAAAATTTGAATTTAAGAATCTTCATTGAAAATCTACCTGGGCAGTGATCCAAAAATGAACAAAAGTTTATTAAAATGAACATTTTGATCACAAGACCATGAATCAATGATAACAAGTGTTTCAACACCTTACCTAGAAGCAATTTAGGATGCAATCATGGAGGCTTCAATAAAAGCTAGAGACTTTGGTTTCAGACAAATTTTGCTACAAGATGGATTCGATCAATGCCAAGAGAAGTCTTTAATAATATATCAATTCTTGTAAACACAAAACCAAACTGCCGGAAGAGATTTTAAGATTACCTCCTTTTTTTTTTTTTTTTGATAAGAAGATTTCCTCATTTAAGCCTTTTTTATTTGACAAGTGATACATACTTTATTTTTTCTTTAAAAAAAGAAAAAGAAAAAAGAGGAAATCTATATACAAGCAGCATACATAACTTCCCTTAAATAATTACTAGCTAAAAATAAAAATTCATATTATTAACGAAGTCCATGTAAACAAATAGGAATTAGTTATCCTAGTAACACTACTTCTATGCCTTCCAAAGAGACCTTTCCAAATGAAGTTTATTATCCATTGAACCCCATGAACGACCAAAACTCTTTGACAATCAATCAATGAATTAAAAAGTGATAACCATGAAAGCTCATTTCAAATTGTAATTATCATCCTGATGGCTACCAAACTTACATTAAGCATTCAAATCAGTCATGTTTTCCCCAAGATAGTTTGCATAGATTTTATATTTTGAAACTTCAAAGTTTAACAAAATTTTATATACAGTTTATTCAACATATTATTATTATATAAATATATAACTCAAATGAAGAAAAAAAGGATTTTATGATTTTCTCAATAAACTGAAATCAGAACTTACTCTTAGTTAATGTCAAAGCATAGAGACCCATAAACCCCAAATTTCAAATTCAAGCAAAATCATCAAGCTTTACACTCAACAAGAAAAAACAGTCATCAAACTGATCAAAACTGAAATAAAATGAGATCCAAGGGTAAAAAGAGAGAGAAACCAAGATGAGAGAAGCTCATATACACCTACTACAATTACCACAGATCTATAGCAAGGAAAGGAACAAAAAATTCAATCAAAGTAAGGGATAATCTTTAGTGCTCTAAATGAAACATAAGGATGCTCTTTGACAAAGAAAACAAGAAAAGAAAGAACAAAACCATATATTAGATATCAAATTTTGAACTACTCAGATTCTTTTTTGGGTGGGGTTTAGAAAGCTGATATTAAAACTTCCTTACTAGAGATTCGGGGTGATTCCGGTCATAAGATCTGTCAATGGAGGTGATGTGCGTGCAAGGAGAAGTCGGCCATGGCTGGGCTTTGTTGAGAGTAAGAAAGAAACTGAGACGAGCGAGAGAGCCAAGAGTCAAAAGAAAGAGCATGGTGAAACTGACGTTTGTTTGCCCATGGCCCTTCGTGAAATGTTAAGTTAGTGTCTTTTAAATGACATGACATATTTCAAGCTATAGATTGATTTTAATTAAATCTCAACCCTTAACTGGACACTCTTATTTCTCTTTCAAATGGAGAGGATCCAAATCCAAAACTTTGGAGGCCATGTTTGTGTTGCCGTTTAAAATGTGTTTGTTTGTGGTATAAATGAAAGTAAGTTTTTTTTTTTTTTTTACTAGGGAAATGTCATAAAATTGGGAAAGTCTATTAGCAACAAAGCCAGGTATTTGAACGGCTTATTTACTTATTAATTAATGGTCAATTATATGATTCATTGGTGATGACGATATAGACAATCAAATCTAAATTTTTATTAGAGCTATGCATATAATTGTACTGTGGTAGTGTGTGCGTGTGTGGATTTGAGTGTTAATTGTGTAGAAGTGAGTGTGAGCTCAAATTTGAATGCTGGTTAATTTGATTTTCGTTAGATAGGAAAATTGCTTATGCCAATTTTTTTTTTTTTGAGTAAACAGTAATACGTATTAGAATACATAAGAAAATAATAATAGTGTTTTAAATCAGGTTTATAATACATTACTTAACTAGAGTACAACTACAATAAGGCCTAATCTTTGTAATTGTAGACTGGGGTGAAATTTGTTATACTATTAAATTAACACAAACATGTGAGAGTTGTGGAGCTATTTTATGGTATGAGAAAAGGACGGTTCAAACAACCGTTATTACCAAAGTTTTCTCTATGTTTTTTGAAATGAGTAATTAATTTGCCTTTGTTAAAACGTGTACCTCCAATTCTCGAAGATTTGTTGAGTTGTCATGGTTTTCATTTGTGCATTTCCATTATAATCTTCAACGATATAATGCAATGTTTGCACTAACATCAATGGATGGCAAAATTGACATGGCTGTATATAATGAAGGGGCCCCTTATGTCTTCAGGTTAAATGGACAGAATCATCATCGAATTGGCTCTTTGTGTACCAATTGAAGGGTCACAACCAACATTAATTTGCTCAACTTTACATATTTGATATAGAGAATGAAGTGAGGAACATGATAAATTCAATTTCATCTAATGAAGGAAATGATGACATTGATCCTGAAATTGTTAACTCTATAATACAAATGCTTAACAGAAACATTGTTTTGGTTAAGGCTTTAGAATAGATCGAGATGGATCACTTCACTAAATTTAATACTACAAATACCAGATTGCGTCTCATCAGTTGCTGTACTATAACAACGACCAACTACATATGTGACCAACTCAAAAAAAATGTGATCCCGAATAAAAAGATAGAATATTGAAAAAATTAAGCACAACTTACATGCTAGTACCAATAATACTCGACATAGTGCTTTTTTTTTAACCAATTTTTTTTTGGGTTCACTTTGTAAATCCTGATTCACCATAATATTTGGAAGTTATATCAAAACCACATCATAATTCTATACCATCTTGAAGTTTCAAAAATAAACTATTATGCTCTTTTCTCTAAATTAGAGTACAACAGTAAGGCCGTATATATATATTCCCCCCCCCCCCCCCCCCCCCTCTTGTTTGTACTCTTTTTTCATTTTCTCTTGTTACCTACGGTGGAGGTGAAAATTTAGTGTAGTTCCTGATAGAGTTGATTTTATGGGAGTAAAATATCTATCAAGGATCTTAGAATCTCTATATCTTCAACTAAAATTTATATAGCATAAGCAGTAATTGCTAACAGTGTCATACAATGGCTATTATATGCTTGCTAAATCCTGTGCTGCATGAGCACGTACATTGCATGTTTGAACATGTAATTTACAAAATTCGATAAATTTCCATAACGTCACTGTCATGATTTAGTAGCTTCTAAAAAGGTGCAAATTCTTTCATCTAATCCGAAATTATGAATAATGTGCATGTTTCTGACAGGTGAAAAATATCTCTATGGAGATACTAGATTTCTATGAAAACCACAAATGATCACAGGAGATAGAATCATTGCTGGTTTCAACAAGCTAAATTTTAAGCCATAAACGGTATGGTAGCACTGCTCCCTGCAGTAAAATAGTGCTATTTAGCTTTGTTATGACTTATGACCAACATAGAGTTGTTGGTTTATCTCTAAAGAAGTAGATGGCCATAGTCTTATGATGTTACAAAGCCAGAGCAAAGTGGGTTAGGTTGGTGCACTTGTTGTTGAACGGAAGAAAGCTGTAGAGGTTGCAAGATCTGTAAACTCACCAGGTTGTTTTATAAGAAATGCATAATGGAGCTAAGTTCACATAAGAAAGCTAGTTGATTAATCAGTCTAGCTACTTGTATCTTTTTATGTATGGCAAACATGAACCTGATTTTCTGTCAATTGAATTTATGTAATGCAAACGTTATAAGTAATTAACTTGATTTGTATGTCTGTAATGTTGTGAAACGTGGTCTTCTAATAATAATGGGTACAAATAGCACATTTGAAGCTATGTGGAGGTTGTTTGCTCAAAGCTATAGTGTAGTTACCAGTTCAAGAAGCACTTAGGACTTGGGAGAAATCATCTTATGCATTCATGCAACAAGATACCACCTGTATTCTTGGAGACAAGTGGGATATATATTACTTAACTACATTACATTGTTTACCAAGAGTGCAATTACCTATTGGACAGTGACTCCCCTTGAATATGATGGTTGCTTCAAAATCACTTAACAATACTTCAACAATCTTACATTATGTATATCTAACATGACCAAAATCATCAATTTAAATATTTTAGAAAGTAACATGCAGCATAAACTTAACATCACACATAATGTTCATAAATTACTGTAAAGAACATTTTAGTGCACCTATATTCATAAGAAACTTACCATGATACATACTGTTCTTTTAGGCAACCAATCATGGGTAGGGGGCCACGCAAGCAAATCCATCTGCCAAGGAATCCATTACATTCTAAGAAACAAAAATGTTATATCTCTCCTAACAAAAAAGCAATACTACATTGTGTTTCTGAATCAATAATTGTAGTGCTGGTAGTCAAGATGCAAGTCAACGGAGAATGAAAAACCATATAAAATATTATTCATGGTAAGAACATGGAAACACATTCTTACAAAGATGCCCTTAAACCATAACTATGAAGCTAAACTTTTCTTACAAATAATTTATGAACCATTACAAAGCATAAGGCAGATACATATCTTCTTAAGCATTTTACTTATTAGTGAAGTATTTCGCTTTATGCGCAAACAAAAAATAGCTTATTTAACAAAACAAAAAAATTCCCAAAATCAACCAGATAGATTAAAAACACTCATAGAGCTCTAGATATATTGTTCGAGAGCTTCTCAAACTATTGTAAATAGTTTCTGATACACTATTTACAATTCTATACGGATATTAGTATATTATGTTTCTGAAGAAGAATAGGACTCTTCTTTAGGCCTTGAAGAAATACGATAAGGAGCATGAGTGGCTGCAAAATAACATAATTCTTTCCCCTTTCCATTTAAGTAAGATCTAAAATTCCAATCTACATAATCTAGTTCTTCATCTTCCAACCCCAAGAAACCACCCAGAGACATAATGGCTAGAAGATCTTCATATAACTACATTAACCACCAGAGGCATTACACAAACAAGCATTTAAGCCACCATTAAAGGCCCCCAACGGCTAGAAAGGCAAAGGCATAGATAAACCACATCGAACCTAAAACAATGGTGCATACACACCATATATACCATTCTGAATCTACCTATATTTCTCTCTAATCCACCTAACTTGTCAACCGAAAGTTCATTGGCTGGCACCACCGGACGTGTAAATCTATACGTTTACTCTCCATTTCTTGCAAAGTACCAGGTTGGCTCTCTCTGTTCTGTCTGGACGACAAGCAACTGACGAATTTGGCTTCATCAAGCAATAATAGGAAATAGCGCATTTCTTTGTAAGATTTTCTTTTTATTCTCTCATTCAAGTCATCAGAGTATAGTCTAATTTGTCATGGGCAAAAATGACTTCGCAGTTCGTATTATCTATTCTCTCAGAGAATAATAAGGCATTACATTATACAAATATAAGATTTAGGTACGAATATTTTTAAGATTAGGCAAAAGAATAAAAGATTATAAGAATATTGTTCATGACTCTAACTACTATATTTAGCATTTATATTGAATATTCATAGGTTCTACTAATTAATATACACTGTTTTTTTTCTTTTTTATGAGTTTCAACGTATGGCATCCGCTTCTAATGATTATTCTTTATTATCACAACCAAGACACCAATTCATTTTTCTGTGTAACGGGATCAACCCAACATCTCTTGTTCGATCACAAGAGACTTTACTTAGGCATGAAGATGTCTATAGTCTATAGACTATACAAAGTGATGAAATAGGTATAAAGAAAAATCATCCGGGGTCTCACCTAATCCTTAAGCATTAAAAAAAAAAAAGTAAATTTAATTCTAAGAATAACAGAGCTTGTTTTTAAAACATCTCTCAACCCTTCATAAAGAAGCATATACTGTGCCTAAAATGGCAATATACAATTCCAAAATAAAAATAAATAAAACTCACCTGATGTAGACAATTAGTGATTCATTCATAAGTGATTTCCTCATGTCCTCTTCAAAGTCATTTTACACTAACCAAAAAATAATAAACAGTCGGTAAATGTAAACCAATGATTGTGAATGGAAGTAATGGCAGAAAATTATGTTCATGCAATGAGAAGTTTGTCAAAGTGAAATTGGAATAAATAAGAGAAGTATTAACATATTTTAGACATATTTGGCGTGCTTTGATATCATGTTACTATTACATTGGTATAATATTCTAATATATCTTTAACAAAAAATACTTTGAGATGCTCTCAATTTCCAAGTAAGAGCCATACTTGTCAAGGACAATAAGTTGTCTTCCATCCCAATCATGTTTTTTGGGTTTTTTCTAATGTTCTTTTTTTTTTTTCTAGGGCAAGCATTTATTCTTTATCCTATAATCATTATACAATCTGCATATTGAAACAAACTCAGCTTGAAATTGTATGAAATACAGTGGTGGTGCCTGACTCGACATTAATCCTATTTGCCGAAGAGTATCAAGGCCATATGACCAAAAGAAAAGAAGAAATGCACTTCATCTCTATGAGTAACCATGAAGTTTGAGACCTAAGCAATGTTTAGGTTCTAGTTTGAAACCTGAGCTACATTAGGTTAGGAGCAGTCAAGAATTCGACATGTTACTCCATTATCTTATACCAAACGCATCACATGCGTTGCGCATACGATTAGGCTTTCTTTTATTTTTATTTTTTTTTGAATTTAGTGAAATAATTTTTAAAAGTGAGATAGGAATAGTGTCTTCATTTTTAGGATCTTTCTCTCCATGACCTTGATAAAAGTAGTTTAAAACCTAAACTTAGGAACTTTCTTAAAAATATAAATTATTCTTTTAATATGTTTGTGTTTTTAAAATTTAAAATTATTTAACTAGAAATAGGGGTATTTAGAGAGTTTAAGAATTTGTGTAAGGATATTTTTAGAAGATAAAAATTATATTCTAGCTTAATTTAAGGTATAGTATATAAAGCTTCCCTCCCGAAAACTTAAACCCTTATACTTGCGGAGTAACAACTACACCAGAGTGCCTGGCATTTTGGAGGATTCTTAAGTGAATACATTTTTTTTAGGTAAAAATTCAAAACTGACCCTTTAACTTTTAGCTTTTGTCATTTCATTCCTTTGACTTTTAGTTTTGTCATTTCAGTTCTCTAACTTTCAGTTTTTGTCAATGTAGTATTCCGCTAATCCTCAGTTACCTGCTTTCATTCAGTGACTCTCTTTTTTTTTAAATTCGGAATTAAAAGAAGAAGAAAAAAAGCTGTAAAAAAAAAAAACATTTAAAGGGGGACAACATCTTTCCCCTTCCCCTGAACCCAAATCCAAAAAAACACAATGGGTCGATTTGAGAAGAGAGACCGAGATTGAGGCCGTGAAGGTGATGGATTTTTGATAAATCTATTTTGAAAGAGAGACAGAGATAGAGACCGATTTGCAAAGAGATTGAGAGATTGCAAGGTTTCTATTGCTAACATTCTAATTTTAGAGAATTTATGTGAAGAAGAGGATGTTGAGTTCTGTTTTCAAGATTTAAAATATGTATAGTATGTAACAACATAAAATGCCCATCCACACAGAGCTAACAACCACACATCAAACCAAACAATACAAACAATCACAAAAGCAAAATTAACCACAAAAACCATTAAATCAAACACAAACACCATAATTCAAAATAAGAAAAACTAAATAATTATATATCCATATCATCTAATTACCTTGAAATATCTCAAAATTCACCTAAATATCCGAATTTTTTTTTTCAAAATTAAATTAGAAGAACCTCTATCTCTCTACCTCTCTCTCTATCTCTCTCACTTAGTCCAGAGGGACTTCTATGTCACCATCGGAGATCTCCTGCTGCAAATCCTTAGGGTCTTTCCTATCGACCGTGCAACCCACAGAGACGCACGTGTCGAGAATCTCCTTGACGGTCCCATTGAGGTCTTTGGCCATGAATCTAGGGCACATAACCTTGGCGGTCTCAATGATGTCGTCGAGGGAGATATTCGCGATGTGCTTGATATTCTTCGTCTTCTTCTAGTCACGCTCCGGCTCCTTCAGTGCCTTGATGACCAGAGTTGCTGCCGATGGCACCACTGACACCTTGGCCTAACGATTATGCACAGTCAGCTTCATCACGAACTGATCTTTATGGCCTATTTGGAAGTTAAAAAAAGGAGGGGGAGTAGAGTAAAAGGAGGGAGAGTAATTTAATTACCTTGTTTGGAAGTTTTTTAAAAAATGAGGGAGAGGGGTTTGGAGGGGTTTGAAGGGGTTTCTACTACCTCTAACCTCTCATTTTTATTCCTCAAAATTGGAGAGATTTGGAGGAGAGTAGAATTATAATTATTGACCAAATAATTCTCCAATTTACCTTTCTAATTAACAAATTACAACCATTATATAAATAATTTATGCTTTTTTCTTGGAGAAAATTTACGGTGAATGAAGAAAAAATTGAATCTCACTATTTCACTGACACTGAAGCTCAAGAATCTTGACATTTTCGCTAAAAACCATTGAAAGACCACGAAAATGAAAAGTAAATAATAAAAAATCAACTAAATAACTTGAAATTTTTTAATTTTATTGCTCCTAACTTTCTGGGCAACCAAACAAGTAATAGACTCGGTTAGAATTACTGATCGGTGAGGTTCTTGGCACTTGGGCTGGTTCGAACAAGCCTGAGAGCTCTCCAGGGTGGTTGTTTGATTTGGTTTCGGATCTGCTTGCCAACTGGGTGTCGTTGCTATTCTTGGCCGAAGCGAAGCCAAAGCTAGAGCTTGAAGTGAGTGCCTCATTGGCCATTGAGCCACGAGTTCTCAGGGGAGAGACTGTTGAGGCCAGATCAAGCCGTGGAAGGCCATCAAAGAGGTCCTCATCAAGATCCCCGGCGCCATTCTCAACCTCATCAACAAGCACTACAGCGTCGAGCTCGCTTGTGGTGATCTCATCGTCATTCGTCTCCGCCAGATCGATGATGTCATCACCGTCCTCACCCGTGTCGCCGATGAGATCCAATGGCCTCTAGTGAAAGACGAAGCTGCCATCAAGCTTGACCGCTTGCATTACTTCTTCTCCCTCCGTACCCCGAAGCAACATGCCTCTGATTTCAACGACGACAACGTCGGTGATGATAAAGACTCCGATAATATGTTGAAGAAGGAAATGGAAAACGGAATGAGATTGATTTGAACAGAGTTTGTGTGTGTGTGTGCGTGTGTGTTTCTTTGTTACTGGAAGAGTTGGGCCCAGAATTTATTTTTATTTTTGTTATAATTTATTTTTGAGGTAATAAAAATTATTTTATAATAGTTAATAATAGTTTTCTACTTTTATTAGTGATATTTGATGGAATGAGAATGTTGATTAAATAATTATTTAATTTAATAAATTAATTGTGGGGGGTAAAAGCTCTTGAATAAATGTTTAGGCTTTGGGCCTGATTGGCTAGTGCCAATTTGTTTTAATCAGGGCCTCTAGGCCTACAAGTCAGTCCGCACTGTAGAGGTCTGAGGAGCTATCTGAGGAGGAGTGCCTCCTCGAACAGGCCCGACAATGACCCTGAGACTTGCTAAATGGGCTAGAGGCAGGATTTTGGAGAAACTGGTAGGTAAAAGGGTGATCCAAGCACCCTTTATAAGCAAGAACGTGTGAGAAATATCTGAGGAATAAGTTGCTACCACCACATTAAAGGCCCTGCATCTACCTCCTTAGCTGCATTAATAGAGAAATGACCTCTGAACACTAGAATTCAGCCTTCCTGTTATTAATTGAAGACTTCGAGAAGGTGGTGGATTGGTTAAGTATCTAGGGGGAAGATTTGTATGACACGTGGAGGAACCAGTAAAGAAATAGAAGTATATAAGGAGACGAGAGAGGAAAGAGAAGGGGACTGACTCCTTAGCTAAAAAAGAACTAAGAATTGTAAACTTTGGCATAGAAAGAGAATATTTATAAAAATCGTTCTCGGCTTACGTCCGAGGAGGTCTCTTTGTCATACTTGTTTATCATTTGCATAGATTGTGGTACTCTAGCCTGTTAATTGAATTTTCAACATCCCAAACCTATGTTTCAAATCCATACTCTACAAATTTCATTGTATAAGGCTCGTTGGGCCTGAGCTCATCACCTGCTTTTGGGTCCGGGTACAATTGTGCACTTACATTAATCATAAACTAATATTGTAAGTCCATTTTTAAATAGGAGTAAATTAGTCTATTTAAATTATTTCCTCTCATTTCCATCCTAATTTTTAAAACATCCAAACAAGAGGAAGAGTTAATTACCCTCTTCCCCCTTACTAATTTTAAAAACATTCAAACAAGGTAGAGGATTATCATTCCCCTCTTCACACCGCCGCCAACAACCTAAAAAACCCCTGATTATAATGACCCACTGCCTACACTGTCATACTGGCCTAGAGTCACCGAGTATTGACCAGAGTTGAGCCTTCAAAATACCTCATCTTCCTCTCCCTCTCGATCTTGATCTCTCTTTCTCCCTTTCGGTCTCTCTTTCTTCCTCTCGGTTTGCTATGTTAATTAGGATTCGTTTGAATAGAACTTATTTTGTTGAAATTGAAAACTAAAAACACTGTAGCAAAATAATTTTTAAATGTGTAAATAGTGCCGTGGGACCCGCTTTTAATGAAAAAGTTGTTAAAAAGTGAAGTTTGTAGGTTCCATGAATAGTACATGATGCACTGTTCACAGTTGAATCGGTCAAAAGTTGCGTCTACTGTTCATGCACAATGCATGACAGTAGCCGTAACACCCATTTTTGTGCATCAGCAGAAAAAAAAAAAAAAAAAAAAAAAAAAAAAAAAAAAAAAAAAAAAAAAAAAAAAAAAAAAAAAAAAAAACGCAAACGCACATAAGTTGGATCCAATGTCACCTTAGTCTCCTGGTTTTTTCATGGTTGCTATTTTTTATTCCTAGTTTTTTTGCATTTTTTTTGCCACCTTTTTCTCTGTACCTTGCTTTTCTTACTCAGATTGTTCGCATCGGAGGGTTTTTATTTTAGTCCCCTAAATGTTTTTTTTAATATCAGTTTTTTTTTAATATTCTTTAAATTTTATTTTTTTAAAAAAAGAGCCAAAACGACGTCGTTTTGGCTCAATTAACGGCAGGACATAACTGGAGTTTAACGGAGTACCAAATTGACAACAATTTAAAGTTAGAGAATTGAAATGAAAAAGACATAAAGTTAGAGGGTCAGTTTTGCATTTTTGCCCAAAAAAAAACTATTTGATGTTAATTTATTTGTGACAACCCAAGAAAATCACTAAATAAATCTATATTATACACTAAAAGAATTAGTCAAGTTGAATTTGGAACTTATTGTATTTGCTTATACTGCCTAGATCAATGTAGTATAAACTTGACGTGAGATTCAACACAAGCTTATGGAGTCCTCTTCATTTCATTTGAATTGAGACTATTAATTTTATTGTTAAAGATTTTATTTTTTCTATTAAAAGATTTTGCTTTTTGTATTAAAAAGTGGCATTTTGTATATTATAAGTAGGGCCATCCAGACCCAACCGGAGCCCAACAACCCAACCAAACCGCCCGACGTCGACCCGATTCCGGCCCGAATCGAAAGTCCAGTCAGTCGACCGCAGGTTTCCGTTCTTAAAAACGAACACCGGCTGGTCAAGTGGCGGGTTTGCATCTCCAAAACCCGAGCAACCCGAACCCGACTGGAGTTATAAAAAAATCCGGCCAAATCTGCAAAAACAAACCAGATCCGATGAGATCTCCACCAGATCCGGCTAGATCTGGTGGGATTTAGCTAGATCTGGCCAAATTCCAGCAATTTTTAGCGGAAAAAAAAATGCAGATTCCGGCGATAAAATGAAAATCTCGGCGAGTTTTCCTAGTTTTCGGCAAAAATTCCAAATTTCGACGATTCTTTTTTTTTTTTTTTCAAGATTTTGATGCCTTTTTTTTATTCTAGCAACCGACCCAGCCCGACCAACGCTCACCATCACCTGAAACCAACTCGATCGATTTTTCCAGCAATCGGTTTCGAGTTCCTCCGCCCTCCACCTGATACTGGCGGGTCAAGTCCGAGTTGGGTCCAAAATCGACCTAGCCCGACCCGTGGACAGCCCTAATTATAAGTGTGTTTTTCATGAGTTGTCATAAATGATATTATGGGTAACTTAGTAAACATTAGACCTATATTTAGTTGATCTAGGCTATATAAAAGATTACAAGAAATTTCACTTCTAAACAAGGGCGGAACTAGGAATTTATGTTAGAGTGGCCGAGGTGAAACTATCATATGAATTTGTAATTCAAGAAAAATTCAAACTACAATATACATACGCGTGCATTAGTTTTTTTTTTTTTTTTTTTTCATTAGTGCAATTCTTATTAGCAGTTAAAATATCAAGCCAAAAGATCAAGTGGAAGGACATATGTAGATTTTAGTTAGCTCAACTGATAAAATTTTTTGTCATTAAATAAAAGATTTGGAGGTGTGATAATAAAAGGCAATGATCAAAAGCGAACATCATAAGTTGAAACTATCTCTCAAAAGTGGAAGGGCATATTGTAGAGTTTTGGGAACATAAAAAACTTATATACAGTACTTTTTTAAGTGTAATATATTACATTTCCTAATGAAACTCAATCACCTATTTACCATGACCAATAAAACACAAATATTATTTTCAGTTTCAAGAACAATTGTGTTTAATATAGTTGAGTTTAATCAGGGAACTTAATATACTATATGTAAATTTTATCCTTTTAGAAAAAATGAACGAATCTTTTTTTCTTTTTCTTTTTTTTTTGAGAAAAAATGATTGGATCTTCTAAATGGGAATAAAACTAAAAGTGAGAAGAAGTTAACAAAAAGATATAAGATATGGTTGAAGTGTTAAGAGAATGGATGGAAAAAGACTAACGGTGAAAAAGTAAGATTTTGGGATCCAAATTTGGTTGATGTGTTGGATGATGAGGGGGGGGGGGGGGGGGGGGGGGGGTGAACTTTATTATTGTGGGGGCCAGCTATTAAAAATGGGGTAAAATCTAAATTTACCAACTATTAGAGGGTTTCTAAAAAACTTTGCTATAATACACTCTCCAACATAACTCTCCAAACTACCCCTCTTTCTTTTCTCATTTCATTATGACAAACACAATTTTAGGAAATCAAAGTCTGTCTTCATTTTCATCCTATTTTGGCCCTAAGTTAGAATGTTAGATACCTTTTCTTTTCTACATGCTTGGCTTTAATTTAGATATAGCATATTTTGAAGTAGATCTTAATCTTATTTTAAAATAGAACTATCAAAAACACCCATGTCATATATATTAATAATTTTCAACCTTGATCCTAATGTCTATCTAAATTTGAAATTGACTTGTTATTGATATTTCTTCAAGTAGTATTAAATTTATTAAAGGATTAAAGTTCACTCAACAGATATATAATAAATGTATTTAGTAAATAAAGCATTATAATAAACAAAATTGTAAGTATCTCACATGGAGTTGTTTGCTCAACTTTGAATACAATGTACATAGATCGTATATTCACAGACTAACACATTTATATCATTCTGGCTCTCATTTTCTCATACCATCAAATTTTTTTAATGATTGAAAACAAAAAAAAAAAAAAAAAAGTTTGTGGAGTTGAGGTCAATACCACCAAAAGTCGTTGAAGAGAGTAAAGGGGCTGACTTGATGTGAACAATATGGATTTCACACAGTTCTTGATAATTACAAAAATGTCATCCTAACTAATTTTTTGTAATTCGAAAACAGGAAAACGTTGTTCTCAATTTCCTTAGCTCAAATTTATGGCCTGTTTGGTACACAAGTTTAAACATATATTTTTAGTTTTTAAATAATATTACACATTTTTTTTACAATTTTTTCCCCACACGTATTTTAAAAAAAAACTGAAAATTGTTGTTTAAATACATGTATTAAACAGGCTTTTATTTTTTGAGGTAGAAGCGAAAGAAATTGAGTTAATGAACAAGTCCAAACAAGTTTAATTGTGGTGATCGAGACTCACGATTTTGGAGTTTTAGGGGATGAAAACTCAGTTTTGAGTTACAAAACTGAGCGAACCAAAGTACCGAACACCAGTCACTTTCTTCCAATGAAGATAAACTCAACTTTATTTGAGTGGTGGAAATTCGCTCTTATAACCTAAGGTTAATAATCTTCCAAGTGTTTCACATTAGCTTGGTTTGGATACAGCATTTTCTGCGTCCGCGTCTAAGTTTTTTGCATTTTCTGTTTTTTTTTCTTCTTCTGCTGCTGCACGGGTCAGGGGGGACAAAGGCTACTGTTCATGTTATTGTGCATGAACAGTAGCTGCATTTTGCTGACTTTTCAGCACATTTGTGGGTCCCGTGTACTGTTCACGGAACCCACAAACTTCACTTTATAGAATTTTGTTATTAAAAATTGTCTCATAAATTCTTATATGGTACATTGAGAAATCATAATTCTGTCTAGGCACGAAGCTTACATCTCATTGGCTCTCCAATCTTCTTCAAGTACCAATAATTTCGATAGGACACAAATTTTTCACAACGTCCAAAAATGAAGATAGTGTTTGGTACATTATTTCAAATAATAATTTTCAGTCTTTAAATAATATTACATTGTATCAAAAAAAAAATATTACACATTCTAATTTTTAGTTAAAAAATGATATTATTATTTTATTTATCTGAAATTAATTAAATTGTACACGTAAGGGAAGTCTATTTCGTATCGTACTAGTCGGTATGGCCAGTATTTACCATTCCGGTACCTTAGCCGATACAGAAACAAGGTTGTTTCGTACTGGAAAATATACCGGCCCATACAGGATCATTTTGGCCATACCGAAGGAAATATCGGATTCCGACCAATAAATGCATACCGGACCAGAAAAATAAAAATGTTTCTTTGCCACTCTCACCTTCCATTAGCAACGATCTTTACATTCTCGACCTCAAGTCAGGGTCATGGACTGATTTGGGCTGCTCTCTCTCTCTCTCTCTCTCTCTCTCTCGCTCTCTCTCTCTCTCTCTCTCTCTCTCTCTCTCTCTCTCTCTCTCTCTCTCTCTCTCTCTCTCTCTCTCTCTCTGCCCAAGAAAAGACTTTTAAGATGTAAATAGTACCTAGTCTTTTCTTGGGCAGAGAGAGCTTTAAAAACTGCGATCTCTGCCAAGAAAAGACTTTTAAGATGTAAATAGTACCCAGTCTTTTCTTGGGCAGAGAGAGCTTTGAAAAACTGCGAAAAGTTTCAAAAAAAAATCTCTCTCTCTCTCTGCCCAAGAAAAGACTTTTAAGATGTAAATAGTACCTAGTCTTTTCTTGGGCAGAGAGAGCTTTGAAAAACTGCAAAAAGTTTCAAAAAAAAAAATCTCTCTCTACCCAAGAAAAGACTTTTAAGATGTAAATAGTACCTAGTCTTTTCTTGGGCAAAGAGAGCTTTGAAAAACTGCGAAAAGTTTCAAAAAAAAAAAAATCTCTCTCTCTCTCTCCCCAAGAAAAGACTTTTAAGATGTAAATAGTACCTAGTCTTTTCTTGGGCAGAGAGAGCTTTGAAAAACTGCGGTCTCTGCCCAAGAAAAGACTTTTAAGATGTAAATAGTACCTAGTCTTTTCTTGGGCAAAGAGAGCTTTGAAAAACTGTGAAAAGTTTCAAAAAAAAAATCTCTCTCTCTCTGCCCAAGAAAACACTTTTAAGATGTAAATAGTACCTAGTCTTTTCTTGGGCAAAGAGAGCTTTGAAAAACTGCGAAAAGTTTCAAAAAAAAAAAATGTAAATAGTACCTTGCATTTTGATTTTTTCAAAAAGCATCAGAAGACAATACTTTGAATTGGTGTCGCAATCTTTTGACACGTGGGACTAATATTTATTGAGTTTGATGGGTGTTGGATTATTTAATAGTGTTTTTTCTATTTTTTTGGCTTCTCACTTTTATATATTTATGTTTATGTTGAAAACTCCATCAAAACAATATAAACAATTGCCAAAGTTATATATTGAATTATTAGAATTATAGCTTTGTATATTGTATAAAATAGTAAAAAATAGCGATAAATTCGAAACGGTACACCAGTATTGACTGGTATCCAAAATATATCGTACCGCAGGCCAAACTAGTGCAACCATCGATACAATATGAATTTCCTACTTTCTATAATTAAATTGTACATGTGTTTCTAAAATTATTATTACACATTATAAAAATATGCTATGAGTTTTTTTTCTTTTTCTTATAACATTATTATAAATCAAGATTTTCCTCCTCGTGTTCCATGTAGTTTATAGGTACCCACGATCGCCAACTTTGAACCCTTGGACATTTTATATCACAATCAATGTCACATTGGAAGCCATAAACTCCCGTACACACTTTGCCTTAAGTTCATACATGACTATTGTACTAATATTACATATGGTCCACCACGAAATTCCCATTAATATTTAATAGCAAAACCAAAATAAGAAATTATCTAATTATTTGAGAGTCTGGATTGAGATTAGGCGAGGTATTACACATGATGCAATAGTAATGAATGGTTGAAATTAAAAGTTAATTGGAAAAAGTAACTTTTAATTTCAACCATTAAATAAAAATTATTAAAAAAATTATAAAGTTTAAAATGTAAAAAATAATTGTGAAGGAAAGTGGATAAATGCATGGTACAATTGCAATTATCTCAATCCAAACTTACCAGCGAAGGACGGAGCTATGTTGAAGGGTGGGAAGGCCATGGCTCTCCCCCCCCACCCCCCAGCTTTTGAATTTTTTTTAAATATATGTATAATTATTTTAATATTTTCAAAATTTAGTTTACAAAAATAAGAGTTAGTCCCCCAATTATTTGAATTAGTCCAATGATACTATTAAAAAAAATTGGTATAATAGTTATAGAGACAACTTTATTTTTTGCAATTCTATTTTTTTGTTATAAAATATGCTCTTATGTTTGTTAAATATTTGATAAAGTTTGGCACCAAACGTGTTTAAATTTATCTTTTTCAACCCGTTATGTGGCGATTAACAAGTCATTAATTCATTAAAAAAATCTTATCACTAAAACTACAAATGAAATGTCTCTTTAGTTGCCACATAATAAATTAAAGCAAGATAGCTTCAAATATGTTTGGAGTCTAACTTGTTCCTCCAAGTTTTAGATCATTCATGTTTTTGAAAATTTTATTAGTTCAATTGAATGATTTTTTACTTACATTAGAATAAAATTTGATAATTTGTATAGAAAATGAAACTTTTTAAGAATTTCACTATGAAAATGGTAAAAATGAATTTTATTAATTTTATGAAAGATGATCAGCAAACATAATTTTGATTGAAAATACTAAGCTTTTTTGTTGTTGTTGGGTGTGTGTGTATATATATAATTTATCAAATAAAAAAGTTTGTGTACATATATGTGTGTGTATATAATAAAAAAAGCGTGTATATATGTGTTTGGGAGGTTATCTTGATAAATATATTAGTATTGCAACTTAGCCCCCTCAAACAAAAATTCTTGACTCCGGCCCTGTTACCAGCCCCCTAGAATTTTGGAAAAAAATAACTTCAACCCAAAAAGAAAATTTTGATATAAAGAACCCAAACACTAAAAAAGTCATTTATTAGCTTTTTAGTAAACAAGTGGCGTACTTTATTTATTAGTAAATTCTATTAACATATTTTAAGGTTTGGGTTAATGTCAATTAGGTTTAAGACTTTTCAAAACTGACCAATTTTGTCTTTAAAGCCAACTTAGTCCCTAAATAATGTTAGGCCAATTAATCATTTTTCTCAACTATCTTAAGAACTGAGTTAGCTTTTAGTTGGGATAGCAATTCGTGTTTGTATGTCGGATTCGTGTTGTGTCGACTCATAAGTATCCAACTATATAAGTCAACACTAATCTGACATATTGATTAAACGGGTCAAGATTCTTCAACCCTAACACGGCCCACTTATTAAATGGGTCAATCGTGTCAACCTGCTTATCTGATTTTATCAAAACGAAAAAAAAAAAAAAAATTAGCATTAACCAAATTGATATGAATTGTGAAAAACCCTAACAAATAACTACATTACAAATAATCATTCAAAACTAAAACAAATCTCAATATCACAAATAATAAATCATAATATGTCAAAGAAAATAAACCACAACAATTAATAAGTTTATACATCTAGGGTTTGTAGGGTATATTGCTAAAATATCATTTAATTAAACGGGTTAGATAGATCAAACGAGTTCTATGTGATAGACACTAACCCAACCTATTTATTAAACGGGTTAGTTGTATCAACCCGAATATAACATTAACCCAACCTATTTACTAAACAGGTTGGTTGTGTCAATTCGAATATAACACTAACCCATTAAACCTCAACCCATAACCTGCTAATTTCGTATCATGTCATGTCAGGTTTGCAGGTCGTATTCAATTTTTCCACCTCTAGATTTTAGGAACCAAATTAGTTAGTTTTGAAAAGTCCTAGACATAATTCGTAGTAGCCCAAACTTCAAGGTATGTTAATAGAATTTAATCTTACTTTATATTTTAGATTCCTCCTTGTGGAATTTTTCTATTCAGAAAAACAAACTGAAGTCACACATGCAGAAAATTTTACAACTTTTTTTTTTTAACTGGTTGAGGTGGGTGATTTGCAATACACCATTTTCACATAAAATCATTGCTGACATCACTTCTATTATACACCAATCATAAACTACCACATCAGTATTTGTGAAATTAAAAGGTTAGATTCTTTAGGACAATGCGGCATCATCATTATTATTTTTATTTTTATTTTTAAATTTACTAAATTGCAAATTACATATTTAAGATGGTAATTTAGATCTTGTCCATTAAATTTTTAAAATTTGTATACATTATATAATTTTTCGATTAAGACATTTTGTCAATACAGTGTTAAGGGACCGTTAAATACTACCTCAATTAAAAAACAAAATTTCAATTTGTCAAAGTGTTCCATATCGAGGGGGGAAATATTTAACCCTATTATTATTATTATCAATATGTTTTTCTTTTCTTTTTTCCATCTTTTCCTTTACTTAACGGTGTTCCTAATGGCTTCGTTGGTCCCCAAATCCCCATTCCCTTCTTTCCCTTGAATGAACCAAACTTCCTCTCATCGTCATTCGTCAACACTCGTTACTGCCATCATTGATGGTGGCTTACATGATCCCATGAAAGTGTGTATTACAATATAGTAAGGAATTGTTAGATATTTTGTATATCCAAATAAGTTAGTCATACAAATTTGTTATGTTGGTCCCAACGGCATTGATGGTAAATCCCATTTAGTAGAAATCACCAACAAATAGCAACAAAGATAAAATAATCTAAGATACAGAATGAATAGAGAGTTCTTGTATTTATAAACCCCTGCGTGCCCTTTGGTAAGAGACATGTCTCTTTGTGAAAAAATAAGTTTATTCAAAAAAACATTTAATAACTAACTTAACATTAACTCATAAAATAGGATTGTTTAATTATATTATTATTTTATTTATTGATATTTCCATTGATGTGTTGATACGTGTAGTTCAATTTGACAAAATGAGATCGCTACGTGTGGTACAAGCTGTAAAGGACCAGTAGCTATGTTGCTATCTAGTGAGTGATCACTAATCTTCTTTATATTTAAGGAACTTTACATTGTATAGACTCACATTGCATGCGCACAAAAAGTGGTAAATGTTGTACATATTTTAAAAAAGTGATACATATTTTCATTGTACTTTAATAATAGTATTTGCTTGAACAATTAAATTAAGTCATTAATTCTTATACTTGTAATTTATTAATTTTGTAAATTAAAGTATTTTTTAGTCATAACTTTTTTAGTTAAAAATTTTATTATAATTAGCTTAGCTCCCTAGAAAATATTCCTAACTTAGCCACTACATATGAAACGAGTAAACAAGATTGGATTCAGTCAAAAAAGTCTAGAAGATTAGACGTATTTTTTTGACAAGCACACTTTCTATCATCATAAAAATGTCCTAAACTTGGTTATAGATAATGGTGGACAGAATTAAAAAAATAATTTTAAAAAAAAATGTTAAAAAATTCTATAAATAAAATTATGTAAGAATTTTTCTCAAAAAATATTTTTTTAATTAGTTAATGGCATACTTAATGGCAATTTTTTTAAACAAAATTGGATAAAATGCCTAAATTGAATAACTTTGAAATTTAGAGGACTAATTTAAATGAAAATAAAGTTAAAAGATTTAAATAAATTTCAATTAAACTTAAAGAATTCACTTTGCATTTTATAATCCTTCATGTTCCCTTTTCAACGTATCCTGCATCAACTTTCTAATTTGAACCAATACCAATAATACTCGACACAACAATCTTTTGAACCAAAATTGTTTTGGTTCACTTTGAAAATCCTAATTCCCACTACAAAAAAAAGGAGCTATAGCCGCGTTTTTAAAACGTGGCTATAGCTCCAAAAACCGTGGCTATAGCACCAGTTGGTCTATAGCCGCGTTGTTTTAGGCCACGTTTTTAACCGTGGCCTAAAATGTGTAACTATAGACCTATGGCCATGTTTTTCGTAGCCGTGGCTATAGGCAGACCAATGGCCACGCTTTTAGAAACGTGGCTACAGGACATTCTATAGCCACGGTTTCAAAACCGCGGCCATAGACACGATCTATAGCCACGTTTACAACGTGGCTATAGGGTAATTGGTAAGTTATGATGAAGCAAGATTAGCCGCGTTTAAAACACGGCCATAGACATTTTGAAACGCGGCCATAGAACGTGACTATGGCCACGGTTTTAAAACCGTGGCTACAGTATGTGCTTTAGCCGCGTTTTAAAAACGTGGCCGTTTCCCATTACTATAGCCGCGTTTTAAAAACGCGGCTATAGACTTTTTCTTTTTTTTTTAAAATCTGTACACATTCAGATGCAGCAACAAACGCTGCTATAAATTATAGAAACGCTACTATATAAAACCTGTCACATACACAATTCAACCTGTTACATCCACAATTTAACCTGTCACATACACAATTCCAACTTCTTATTCCTGTAAAATTCCAACACATGCAACAAAATAACAATCTCAAATCTATCACAATCTCAATCAAGCTTTAAAGACTATGGAAAATTATCAACTTTCAAGGAATATGCAGTTGAATACAGGCTCTTGTCTACATAAACAAGCATCAACATATAATTTTTCAACCATCCTTAACTACAAACGTTACATAGATGCTTCTAGGGGTTCCTTCCATCTCCAAGCTCTTGTCTACATGTGAATACCCTTGTTGCCTTCCAGGTAGAATACAGTTTATGTTTCAATAGCACAATCCCTAATGCATTAGACAAAAAGCATCAAATGAAAAACACTTATTTAGATTTTTATCAAACTATCCCCAAAATTCAACAATTTGGCAAACTTATCTCCATGATTTGCCAACCTTTTACTCAAACGCAAACACCCAGAGAAAACCAAACTAATGGCACGACAACGACACTTCAAACAGAACCCACTAACAACTTCCAAAATTAGATACAAACACCAAAACCTCCAATCTTTTAATCCAGTTCTTGTAGCTAAGTAATCTTGAAGAGAAAATTCACCTTCTTCGCCTATTTTCCTTCAAATCAGCAGCTACCTCGGCTTGGCTCAGACGATGGCAGGATCTGGTTCGATCTATAACACAAAGACATCATTTTTTTTTTATCAAACTAGTACTCAAAAAACAATCTTTGGAAAACTAAAAAGAATGATAAAGAAATAAAGTAAAGAAGTTACATAGTAGGAACGAAATAAAAAACAAAAGCAAAAGCTAAAGCACATTAAATGGAAGATTAAGCAACTCGTTTCAATAAATATGAGGCACCCTATAGCATCAGTCAAAAGGCAACTCTGCCATCTTTTTTTATATACAACTACTAAATGGAAGTACTCTGCCATCTTTTAAATCTTACTAAAACGAATGTCAAAATATGGATTTTATTTTATTTTTTTTATTTTTTTTATTGATAAATTTACATACATATTCTATGGGTCTTGAATCACCACATTACCTTTTACCTAGGATTTACAAGGGTAAAAGATACTAGCTTAGCTAGAGTTCATCGGTCATCTTGTAAGGAAAAATTTTAAACTGAAACTCAGTAAATTTGACACATGATGGTGCACTTGTGAGTTGTGACTTCAATATGTGCATCAGCCCATCAGTAACTTTGATAGACAAGATGGTAATTATTTATTAACTGACTGAATACATGAGCTTTATATTGTTACAAAAATTCTTTACCTTAGTTGACCTAATTTGGTTCAAGGATGTCTCCAGTTGATGCTCAAGTTGCTCCAGCTCCTTTGTGTTTAATGGGCCCAAATCTTCCCCAAGGAGATTTCTACAACGTTCGAGATCAAGAATTCAAAATAAAATCTACTCAATCTTGCTGCTTGTACAGATTGTTTGGTAAGCAAATATCAACACATAACATGCAGCTTAAGTTGAACAAAAACTTTTTCTTTGGGTTAGTAAATTGGGCACACTCAAAAGAATAATATCCAAGTAACACAATAAAAGGCATTCATCAATCTGCACAATTAACGACTGTAGATTACCTCTGAGCTCGCTGTAGAACCTCAACTTTTGCTTTTAGCCTCAAATATTCCTGGTAGCTGCTCTGCTTGGGAACATAATGAACATAATCAAGTTTTGTCATGAGAAGCAAAATTTCTCCAAAAGAACATACATATGGGCCAAATGTCACAATGAATATGCATAAAAACTCATGTAAATAGCGTGCGTAAAATATGATAATTTTTGGATGAACATGTCTTATTATGGAAAAATTATCATAGGAAACTGTCTCATGTAGCCTTCTTCTCACAACATGTAGGTCTCACACGTGTATAGAGTCTACCAAATGTGAATGACATTCTATGAGATAATATCATGCGTAGGATCCATATATTGACAATATCATCTTTAGTATGAGAGGCATGAGAGAAAACTTCAAGCTACCTGAGTCTCATTGATTGGTCGGCTGGCTTCCAATGCACTATAACTGCACTTTTGGTACTTTTCAAGTGTTTTCAACATGCTAAGATGGAAGGAAAAAAGAATCAGAATGAGTTCATTTGTTTAACAACTAGCTAAAATTACAAATCACTACTATATATAAATGAAATGAAAATACCATTTAACATCTTTAAAGCAAGACGCTCAATATATGTGTGTATATATAAAATTGGAATAAGAAGAATGAACTTTGTGAGTAGTTATAAAGTAATCAATCAAGATGCAGTATAAACTTTGGATAAGATGTCATCCTTTACCACGTCCAGTCATCCACACAACTATTACATTATAAAATGTTGAAAACTTATTAACCACAAAAAATCCCATTACTAAATCCCCATCACTTGCCTTTCATCATGATTTGTATACATATGATATGAGGTAAGATAAGGAAATTGTGAGCTTTCAACTGGACGTTGCACTGCAACCAATTGCATGCCACCATGCCTATATCTCCAATCTTCCACAAATATTCTTTTCTACTTTTTGAGGGGATCATAAAGGTTAAGTACTGTTAAAACTAGCTAGCTAGCTGAAATAATAGTGGGTTTAACTTTGTATATATAGGACTTGCTCTTCTCTAGTGCTCAAATTCAAGCCTACAACAATGAAATAAATTCTCCCAGTGTAGTCTAGTACAGTAACCTTTATTAGATACATTTGATTTTTCAAGTAAAAGTTTTTGATAGTGAAAGGTATAGGAAGTATGTACTTTCTATATGATTGAAAACTAAATTAAGGTATTGATTATTGGAGAAAATTGAGAGATTGTAATAAATCAACAAATAAATTGATAGGGGAAAATGTGGAATTGAAGCAATCAATTCAAAATTTTATAACGTTGTAGGCTAATTTGGATTTATGAATTTTCTTCAAGGGGATGCCAATTGCATTGGAGATCACAAGAACAAATTTGCATATAAATGCATATTCAGTAACAAATTAGAAAAGCTAACTGCCTAAGATATGCTTTGAAATGTCTAATTTTCTCATCATTAAAGGACGATGGTGCACCTTACCAGAGAAGAGGGAGAGATGGCATATATGCAATATAGGAAGGTACAATGTCAAAATGCTTATGGGTTTCTTCAAGGTTGTCTATGATATAAGGTAAGAAGTTGGAACAGATTAGAGGTGTAAATGATGAAATATAGAGTGCAACCCTAACTTCGTGGATAGGGTTATGCACACTTGGTATCTTAATTTGACCTTTTGCCAGAAAGATGCATGAAACTAACTCATCTTTGGCTGGATGCCATCTTGGCTTCACTTAGGGAGCTTCAACTATAACCTATTAAAAGCAACTTATCTGAGTTATCTCTAAGCACACCTTGTGATATATATGTTATTGTTTTCATGCATGTAGGTTTGTTTACATAGCATTGATATGTTGTCTCTCTTTTTTTCCCCTATCTTTTTTGTATTTTTTAATTTGTATATCACCTACACGCTTAAAAGGCCTTAAATCAATGAGCTCAGCCTTAATCTCATTCTTTTAGGAGGAAGAAGTACTATTTGACTTAGAGCTCATTTGCTACCATAATGCCTTTTCTTCTTTAAGGAATATATATTTTAATGGTGAGGCATTTGGCTTATATATGATACATATTTAAATACATATTAATATATACGAAGTCAAATAAAGAATCTGAAAAAAAAAAGGTAATTAATATTTTTTTTTTTTACTGAAGACCAAAAGTGAGTTAATAAAAAAAGAAATAATATTGAATTGCTTAATTTTAATATAGTAGTGTCTTCTAACTTATTTTAACTAACAAGTAACAAAAACTACATTGATATATATATATATATATATATATATATATATATATATATGATGAAAAAAATGTGAGCTTTTAAAAATTACATAGCAATATAAAAATGAGTCAATAAAAGATAAAAAAATTTATTTTATTATAGGCAAACGTTAGGTTGAGTACTTTAGGTTTAGGTGTAGTGCATTAATGTTTCTTAAATAAACTGAAATTTAAAATAAAATAAACAAATATTTGGTTGCATTGAACAGTAGAAAACAAATAGTGTTATTATTTTTCAAAGACTAACAAGTTCAATTCAACTACCATTTCATTCAAGTTGGAATTTTAATCCCTTTTATCTCTTTAATCATTACAAGAACTAATAAATAACTGAAGTTTTATTCACTACAATATAGTCAAAAACACAATTATCAAGTCGGCCATATTTATGTAAGTCAATCCAACACTCATCATTACCTGTTGTGTAGGAAGGGGAAAATAATAAGAAAATGTTTATATGCATGCATATCAACCCAAGTTCTTATTATTTTAGTCATAAATCCATTTGATGTTTTGAAATTTTCAATTCATTATCTACATGTGTACATGGAGAAAAGTTTTTAAAAAGTAGACATTGAAATAGTGAGATATAGAAATTTAATTCTTATTTCAATTATTATAAAGAAATGATTGTATCCATGTCCAATTCCAGCAACGTAACTACAAGTCTACAACTATAAAGAAGATACCTACAAGGGCGAAATTAACTATACAGAAGAATCCAAAAAGGAATATAATCATTTTGAAGAAAATAGAAAAGAGATTGAGATATTTGTGAGGGAAATATGAAAAAAGAAATTGTAAAGGTAAATAAGTAATGATTGAATGGCTAATAAGTGGAAATAAATAACATACAAACTAAGGCCGAAATCGTCATGACAACAAAATAAGTTAAGAAGAAACTAAAGAGACCTATGGAGGAAGAAAGGGAATAATAAAATAAAACTATGAATAATGAAGAAACTGTTAAATATTACTATTTTGTGTGTGTTTCAATAAATATTATTATTTACTAAAAAAAACGAAAAAGATCAAAATCATTGTTTTTTTACAAAAAAAGAAAAAAAAAAAGAGACTAAGAAATTTTTTGAAGAAAAAAAAGTAAGAAACAATAAAATAAAACTATGAAAGATAGTATGAGACGAAAGAAAAGATTATCAATATCATCAATAAACCACAACTCTATTTTTAGTTTTAGTTTTAGTTTTTTTATAGGAAGATTGTGAATTCTTTATTCATGACAAGTAAGATGGATTACATCATGAGCCAAAGCTTGCTCTATACCTCGCCTCTAAATTTGGGAGGAACTTTTACTCTAAAAGTAAAGAAAATAAAAATTGAGAGCAAATCTCGGCAAAAAATCCTAGACATCATTTATTATATTTATCATCACGAATATGATGTGACCAATGTCTAAATACATATATACACACACAAAATAGTACCACTAACAACAAAGTTAGATTATCTAATGTTCAAAAAGAAAAATTACACCAACAAAGTTAGATTATCTAATGTTCAAAAACAAACTTACAACAACAACAACACAGTAAGAAAGGAATGATTTTGATTCCTAGAAAGTTAAAAACAAAAAAAAAAATTCATTTTGTTGCACATATATATTTGATAACTTTAGTTTATTAAGTAATTACAAAGTTTCATGCAAACTATTCTCTCACCCAGCAGACACAATAAAGTCACATAATCATGGATTGACAATATCCCAAACTCCTAACAGTACCACCAATAAAGTTAAGAACAACAGGTTATCAAGTGTCAAAAGGTTCTAGTAGTTTTACAGCAATTATTGACCTCAAAGTGCCAAAATTCAGAAAATACAAGCTATGGGCCGTGTAAGCTTCTTCATTCTGTGGTCATATCTTGAAAAGCTATAGACAGCAAGGCATCTTGCTTTAATTATGGACTTTTCAATGGCTCAGAAATCTAAACAAGATCTCAACTACTGGATCTTTCAATATAGAAAACACAACAGCAAATTCCACAGAAACATGTATTTGTCAACACAATTTACCAAAATATCTACCATGTATCGTCCTGCGCACCATCACAAACAAGGAACTTTTGACAGGTAATGACATCGTATGTCCCCTGCCTGCCAGAACAAATTTCTAACTATATGCATCTCTAAGATAGCTTCCGTTCCAGAACTGGATTAAAAATAAGATACAACTTAAACTGTAACAAATTTGAATGTTCACTTATGGCATCACAACAATCACGATTTAATGTGACATAACAATGTATTCATACATAAACACGCCTCTTCCACCAGACACTGTCAAAATATCGCTCTTACCAAAGCAAAGTTATTAGATATCAATCGCAAAATACCATAAACACGCCAAACCTACAAGCGCTCAGATGCAGTCCGCTTCAATCACAAGTAGCAAGTTCCGGAGTTATACAGCAAAGAAAAATTTACCAGATCAGTAAGGAAAGGAAACAATATAACAAATGATATTAATTTTGTTATTTAGTAAGAAAAAATAAATAAATCCAACTAGGAAAAGGAAATGATGTTTAGCAAATTACATATCAAAGTGAATAAAATAAACTAAATCATATATATGAATTCATTGTGTCTTAAACCCAATTGGTATTAGGCCATATCCATAAAATCACTTGTTGAATACAGTTTAGCCCAAATGCCTAAATTGAACCTATAGTACCAAAAACCCAAAATCTGGAAAAAAATTACTGTTACTCGAAACCCTAAACCCAAAATCGAAACCCTAATCCTAAAATCAAAACCCTAAACCTAAAATCGAAACCCCACAATCACAAAATCGAAACCCTCTAAACCTAAAATCGAAACCCTAAATCTAAAATCAAAACCCTAAAACAAAAATCAAAACAATCAATTTAAAAACTTACTGTCAGTGGCTTGAGTGAGATTGAGAGAGGGAGAGACCCAAGGCAGCGTCGGTGTACGATCGGTGGTGGAGCTTGGGTGCCGTCGGCGGAATTTGGATTCAGGGGTTTTTTTGTTATTTTTTTGAGGGTAAGGCTTTTCGCCGCCGCCTTGGACTTCGGTGCGGGTGAGGGTGGAAGCGATGCCTTGCTCAACGACAGCGCGGGCGGTGTAGGGTGGGGCGGACTTCAGTTCGGGTTGGGTCTTGAAGCTGGGAATTGGGTTTGAAGGTTTGGACAGAGCAAGTTTATGTTTTAAGGTAAGGAGATTTTTTCATTTACTACATCAGGGGAAGCCGCGTTTCAAAAACGCAGCTTCAGGGTCAACTATGGCCACGTTTTTAATAAACGCGGCTTTAGGACATACCTAGAGCCGCGTTTTTAAAACGCGGCTTCAACAGATATATTAAAAATATATATATATGTATTTCAGATGGGTCTGAAGCCGCGTTTTTAAAACGCGGCTTCAGCCCATTCCAGAAAAACGCGGCCATTGGTCCAAAAAACGCGGCTACAGAAGTGGGCTTGGGCTGCGTTCGCCACACGCGGCCATAATATAGGTTCTGTGGGTGCGTTTTATAAAAACGTGGCCCAAGTAGGGTCTTAGGCCGCGTTTTTGTAAACGCGGCTGAAAAAAACGCGGCCTAAGACCCGCGTGTTTTGTAGTGTCCCCATAATATTTGGAACTTATACCAAAACCACATCATAATTCTATACCACCTTGAAGTTCCAAAAATAAATTATTATGCTCTTTTCCCTAAATTAGAGTACCACAGTACGGCCTAATATATATATATTTTCCTCGTTGGTACTCTTTTTCTTTTTCTCTTGTTACCTGTGGTAGAGGTTGACATGCCAAGGGAGTAAAAATTTAGTGTAGCTCCTGATAGAGTTGAATTTATAGGAGTAAAATATCTATCAAGGATCTTAGAATCTCTATATCTTCAACTAAATTTATTTAGTATAAGCAGTAATAGCTGATAGTGTCATATAAATGGCTATTATATGCTTGCTAAATCCTGTGCTGCATGTGCACGTACAATGCATGTTTGAACATGTAATTTACAAAATACAATCAATTTCCATTAATATCACTGTTATGATTTAGTAGCTTCTAAAAAGGTGCAGATTCTTTCATCTAATCTCCGAAATTATGAATGATGTGTATGTTTCTGACAGGTGAAAAATATCTCTATGGAGATACTAGACTTCTATCAAAACCACAAAATGATCACAGGAGATAGAATCATTGCTGCTTTCAGCAAGCTAAATTTGAAGCCATAAATGTTATGTTAGCATTGCTCCCTGCAGGAAAATAGTGCAATTTAGCTTTGTTATGACCAACATAGAGTTGTTGGTTTATCTCTAAAGAAGTTGATGGTCATGGTCTTATGATGTTACAAAGATAGAGCAAAGTAGGTTAGGTTATCAGCATATATTTATTATCATTAATTTTTCCCAACTCATTACATGATAATCTAAAATCAGTCTTGCTATCATGGAAAATATTCTTATTAAAATCCTTATTTTAAAAATCAAAAGCATGTTATTCTTCGCTTCTTAAGTATAAAATTAAATCATCAATTATATCCGTAGGCAAAAAAATCACAAGATGTATCCAATTCTAAAAATCAAATCATAAATTGTATCTATTAACTGACAAATCACAAGCGATATCCAAGTTTATAATCAAGAATTAATAAACCAAGTATTCAATTAATTAAGACAAATCCTAAATCATGAGAAAAACATGATTGAACTCATATGTAGAATCTCATCTTAATCAATTGATATAAAGTAAGAACAATTTAAATCATTAAAGAACAACTATTGTGGGAAAAATCAAATCACATAAATATTACTAATAATCTTTAACAAGGTTTCATCTTCAACCCTAATTATAAATTTAGCTACTCATAGTAATTAAAATAAAACACAAGAATAAAATACTAAACATTAAACTAGACAAATAAAATAAAACTAACTGTCATGGAAGAAAACCAAAGAAATAGCCACACTTCCTATGTTCAACCCCCAGCCCTAGTACTAGCCTCCCTGAATTTTGCCCTAAAGAGCCTTTAAATAGGTCAAGGAATCCTATTACAAATTGAATTCTCGCTTGGAGAAAATTCCAGATTTTTAGGCTTCACTTAACCGATGATTTTGGCCCATTTAACGTCATAATTCGGACTTTTGATAAACTAAAAAGTTGTAGCCTTTTAAGTTAACTTTCCAGCTCAACTTGAATCATCTTGATTGGACATTGGAGCCGAAGGTTCTGCCAAAAATACTAACTGATGTGCAAGCTAGAATCCTAATCCAAATTGGATTTGGATTTGATCCAAATTTCATTTGATTCCCTACTCCAATTAGAGTTAAATTTAATTGGGTTGCCTTTTTTAACTTCATCATGGCCCTTGTAAATTTAAAGTCCATTAGCATTCTTCTTTGCACAAATCCACTTATTTAATTTCATTCTCCTACAAAAGACAAATTCATGCAATAAGATTCAATTAAGCACAAAATTGATTATTCCCCATTATTCCAATACCAAATATAAAATGCTTGAATACCTCAAAATAAGTATGATAATATTTTCTAACAATGATATAAATATGCAAAATTAAGTTATTATCAATGCACATCACCTTGAATTGACAAAAATTGAAAGTTAGAAGGCTTAATTGACAAAACTAAAAGTTAGAAGATTGAAATGAAAAAAATATGAAAGTTAGAGGGTCAGTTTTGCATTTTTACCTTCTTTTTTTTATTTTACTTTTAATTCAAAAGTGAGTCTGATTATCTAGAATGCAAATGAATGATAAAAAATAGACAAAGCCCATGCAGTGTGAAAGTGGAACCGCGGAAAAGGACGGAACTTAAAATTGGGGCTATTTTCAAAGAATATATTAGTAATCATCACCAAAAGGAAGGATAAGAATTAAGAGCTCACACCCACGGCCTTAATTGGCTGGTTAAAGATTTTCTCAAAAAATCACCATGCACCACTGGATAAACCTAACACAGAATCTTGGTTGTCACAGCTGCCACGGTCAACGTCTCCAAACCTCGACTTTTACACAAGGGGTGTGCTATAACAGCTGGACCTAGCTAGCCTATGCAAACCAGTACATGCTTCTCTATTTAACTGAAGCAAATTAGACTAATGCTATCATCATATTGCCAAATTAAACGTATAACTCAATAAGCAGCTCAAGCAGCCTTTGACATGGCAAATATGGAAGAGTTACACATGGCTGCTTTAGCTTCCTATAGCAATGCCTCCAATGAACTTAGGCAACTAGTACAAGAGTTCTTCAATTCAATGGATACGAATGGCGATAGGGTAGTTATCTTCGATGAGTTCGTCGAATTCATCGGTCAAAACGTAAACATCAGGGCCGACCGCAATTTTTTCCGTTGTTTGGACCGCAATGGAGATGGGTTGTTGGATTTCAATGAAGTCCTCACGTTTTACTACATCTTGAAAACCAGGGGTGTGTGGTGTGCTTACTGTAGAAATTACCAAACGGGAGTGTATTTCACGTGCGTTGCATGCTTTGACAATGCTAGAAGTACAGGTTACACCTACGACCTTTGTTCTGCGTGCTATGAGGCACGGAGGCACCAGCAGCATCATCCCCACCATAACTACTTCTTGGATAGCCACGTCTTGCTCCGGGCCAAGGCAGGCCTCCCTCTTCTTGCAGGTGCCCCAAATCCAAATGTGTGGTGTGATTACTGTAGAAATTACCAAACGGGACTGTATTTCACGTGCGTTGCATGCTTTGACAATGCTAGAAGTACAGGTCACACCTACGACCTTTGTTCTGCGTGCTATGAGGCACGGAGGCACCAGCAGCATCATCCCCATCATAACTACTTCTTGGATAGCTACGTCTTGCTCCGGGTCAAGGCAGGCTTCCCTCTTCTTGCAGGTGCCCCAAATCTTCAACAGGTAAGGAAAATGTTTTTGTTTTTTTCTTTTTCATTTTGGTTTGAAAAATATAAAGAGTAAACAGCAAGTCAGCAAGTATAGGAAAAATTACTAAAATAAAATTTGTTATAACCATATATGTGTAACTCCTTCATATTTGGCTATTTAAAAAAAATAATGTTAGGAGTAAGTTCAAAATGAAATTAGAGTAAGAGCATTTGCATCAATTAATGCAAAATAGAAAAAGATATTAATTTACATATTTATTATCAAAATCACTCACATGATGTAAAATAGATAATGTGATGTGGAATATTTTGAAAAATGATTATTTGAAATAGAAAAAGTATGTTTTATGCTAAAAAAGACGAAATTTTTTGAGCAAGCTGATATGAATGCTATAATAACTTATTACTTAAAATCTGTTAGAAAAATATGAATATATCATTACTCATAGGAAAACTTACTAAAATATTTATATTGTTATATTTTTTTTTTTAATAAAATGCTACATCCACAATATTTTTACAACAAATTTTAAGTGATAAGTTGTAATTTGTTATAATTTGAATTTTATCATTGAAATTACTTTTTTATCCACTATTAACAATATACCTTTTGTTGTGAAAATATTATCGACATATCATTTATTTTATTTTATTTTAAGGTTTAACAGTAGCAATTTGTATTTATATATATTGACACATCAAACCAATGAAATAAATTGTGTTGTAATAACTCTAAACCTTGGTGCGAATGTAAATCCACTTTAATTAAGTTAATTTAGTAAAATTAATATTATGCAAGAACGTTGATGCGAAAAACTTCTTCTTCTTCTTTTTTTTTTGAATTAAGTTTATTTTGAACTTCTATTTTGAAATGTACTAATTGGTAGTAGATAGTTTTTTTTTTATTATTATTAGAAGAGGTAGTAGATAGTTTGAATTAGGTCAAACTATATACATAAACAAAAGAATATGATGTATAACTCTAAATATGTCAAGAGCTTTGAAGTTCAATTAATAGTTCTTGGTGTTTCTAATGGAAATATTGGAGTTCAAATACTCCATCTTCTAGCTATTGAATTAGCAAAAGAAAAAAAAAAAACTCTAAACTTGATCTAATTTTTTAATACAGGCACTAGTTCCACGAGGTGCTCCAAATACAACACAACAGGTAAGTTTCTTTGTTCTCTTCTTCTTCTTTAATTTTCTCCTTTACTAATAAGGTTACATCTTTGTCTTAACAATTAATAGACACAGTTTTTTTATTAAAATAGTAGTTTTTCTTGCATTTGCACATCGATCCACTTGAATTAAGTTTTTTTTTTTTGAGAAACCACTTGAATTAAGTTAATTTTCGAAATTAAAATCATATATATTAAATGAACCAATCACACATTTAATTTCATAATTTTTTTTTGTTTTTTTTTTTTTTTGTTCTGTTAGTACCTATGATCTAAATCACCTTAAGGTTATATATATATATATTGACACATCAAACCAATGAAATAAATTGTGTTGTAATAACTCTAAACCTTTGTGCGAATGTAAATCCACTTTAATTAAGTTAATTTAGTAAAATTAATATTATGCAAGAACGTTGATGCGAATTTTTTTTTTTTTTTTTGAATTAAGTTTATTTTGAACTTCTATTTTGAAATGTACTAATTGGTAGTGGATAGTTTTTTTTTTTTTTTTTTAGAAGAGGTAGTAGATAGTTTGAATTAGGTCAAACTATATACATATACAAAAGAATATGCTGTATAACTCTAAATATGTCAAGAGCTTTGAAGTTCAATTAATAATTCTTGGTGTTTCCAATGGAAATATCGGAGTTCAAATACTCCATCTTCTAGCTATTGAATTAGCAAAAGAAAAAAAAAAGAAGAAGAAAAACTCTAAACTTGATCCAATTTTTTAATACAGGCACTAGTTCCACGAGGTGCTCCAAATACAACACAACAGGTAAGTTTCTTTGTTCTCTTCTTCTTCTTTAATATTCTCCTTTACTAATAAGTTTACATCTTTGTCTTAACAATTAATAGACACAGTTTTTTTTATTAATATAGTAGTTTTTCTTTGCATTTGCACATCGATCCATTTGAATTAAGTTTTTTTTTTTTTTTTTTGAGAAACCACTTGAATTAAGTTAATTTTGGAAATTAAAATCATATATATTAAATGAACCAATCACACATTTAATTTCATAATTTTTTTTTGTTGTGTTAGTACCTATGATCTAAATCACCTTAAGGTTGATCTTAGAATACTATGTTACATTTTATGGACTATGTAACATACTAGAAATATTATGTGCCACTGATATGTTTCATTTTAGTAACCAAAAAAATTATAAGTATTGTTATATATTGATAGAATATTTAAAATTAAATATTAACAAAAAATTACATGAAATTATCATGGTTGAAGTTTTATATAAGCTACAGTTAAAAAAGACTTAAAATAAAAAAATACAACCTAAAAATTTTAAAATACTATAGCTAAATGTATGATGTACAAATCTTGGTATATGTAGAATTGCAGCTACACATACTTTTGGTGTGGAAATGTGTGAGTTACATGCTAGTTAATATTATGCAAGAAAAGATGGTCTGGAAATTACTTTTAATTTTGAACTTCTATTTTTTGAAATTTCCTAAACTACTAGTAGGTAGTTTAAATTAGGTCAAACTATACTTTTGGTCCCCCGACCATGGGAGTCTTTTCCAGTTCATCTTATACATTTAATCATGTGAATTTCACTCCCAAAAATTAATTGTTTTAATTACATCCCTCAACTTTAAAAATCAAGTCATTAAGTTAACTTATAATGATATGTTGTCAATACAAGTGGCTCATCCCTACAAAATTGAGAAATGTGAACCCACATTTCCCTCCCCGCGCACACACAAAAAAAAGGGGGAAAAAGGAGTTAAACCAACATCTACAAATTCTCGAAGGAGTAGTTGCAAGTGAAAACCATGATTGTTCTAACCCAGCGAATAGTATACACTAAATTTTACAATATGGGAGAAAAGTTTTTTTTTTTAATTAATGGAATATCATAACAAATTAATAGTGCACATATATGAATAAACATATCTTATTTTTTAGGGTTTAATTAGAACTTTGATCACTAACCTTTGTCTCATATTTCAAAATGGTCCTAAATATTTTAATTGCGTCGATTTAGCCCCTAACATTTTTATTTTATGTCAAAAGGTGTTACTAAAATAATCATTTTGATGCCACATGGATCTCATGTGGACTTGAGAGGGACACAAACAGAGAAGAGGGTGGAGAGCTAACAAGTGATCATAGATAGCTTGAGACTGTGAGGTCCACAAAGAACTCTAGAACCCCAAAAATACTCTTTACAACTCATTTATTGAGTTGGTTACTTCAGTTAGGCCCATATTTTGGTGAAGGCCTTCCTTTGCACTATGTCTCGGTACAATTGCTGCCGTCAATTTATATCTTTCTCCACTTCTTCTCATGGAAAAATCTTTTATGCGTTTCATACATTTGGCATAGTAGATGCTTTCTCAACTCATATCTATGGCCCATAGCCCAACGCTGAAGCTAATGTCAAGCCTACTAGCAATTAGATAAAGGAGGATTCCTAGCATACTTTTATATGCGGTGGGATCAACACTCTTACCCAACAAGTTAATAATGAGCTTAACATTAGAACTCGTGAGTGTTCTAACAGAACTAGCAGATTTTGCTCTAATACCACTTGTTGGGTTATAGATAGACCTTCATTAATTAATTCAATTACCTGCACTCAAAGTTTCTTCAAATTTCTTCGTCCAATCCCATTTTCGGCCTCCATTGATCTTCAAAACCTTGGTAAGTGTTCTCAATCACTTACAATCCTAGTGTTCATCTGACACATCTCATCAATAAGATGGTCAAGACAATCACCATGTGAAGCTTGAGTCTCCCGGATGTTGCCAAGATCACCAAGTACAAGCTGAAGGTGATTAAGAATGGCAACTAGTGTGGCCTCTAAACAATAGGTACTTTCTCAACTCATCCATGCGTCATAGTCAAAGACTTCAACACCATCTCTTGGCTCCCATTGAAAGGTTGCAATAGCACCAAGTGCATGTCAAAGGAGAAATTGTGCAAAGGCCTTTTACTAGAAAAAAAAAACGGTTAGGTTTTTACAAGGGTCAAAACCCAGGAAAAAAAATGAAATACCCATGAAAAAAGATTATTTTGAGAGTCAGGATGATCCTCAATGACCTTTGAAATATACACCATCAAAAAGAAATTTTGATAGCCTTTTTGACCCTCAAAACAAGTGATTTATCTTTATTGAGGATATTTGACCCTTTAAAAAGTTAAAAATAATGATAAATATCTCAAAAGTGTCTAAAGATTTAAAAGTGATTCGAAACAAGTCAAGTTTTTTGTATAGCATGTTGCACGTTATTTACACATGCCATATATGCATGAAGGCTTGAACATTTGTGGAATGTTGTATTACTAATTTTGTGCTGGTCTATTCCTAATAACCTTGGGCTTTTGGGCCTAGACCCCCAATTTATTTGTGCTTTGGGTTGGGCTTTTCCCACAATGGGAGATCCAATATGTGGCTATTGACGTCACTTTTGGAGTTCTAGTGTTACTTTGACACCAAACCACCTTGATCTTAGCTTAGCCGAGAAGGTTGCTATGCAGCCAAGCCCTCTCCCTAAAATCTGAATAGGATTTCCTTCTCCTCGGGGTGTATTTTTCCTTACTACTCTTGTGTCTCGCTTCCTAAAATTTTCCAACCCCTTCTTCCTACCTCCTCCCCTATTTATATCCCTCTCTTAGTGTGGTCATCATAAAGAGAGAATATTTCACATGTTAGTGGGCCCTCTGTATCATATCCCTAGTCAGAGGAGACCCACTTCCTGCTATTGACTGACCTCCTAATAACTTATGCCTGATGCCAGTTATTGCTCGGTAGATAGATTCTCCTAAGGCATTGTCTCTTGATCATGGCATGTCTTGGGGTACTTTATTCGTATGTTCAGCCTGATCCAGATAGTTTAGATAGTAGGCTGAGATGGGCCAAGGCTATCTAATGAGTGGACCTCCAATTCGGGACCGGTTTGTAATTCTCGGTCGGTACAAATTCTATTCGAGAAAAGTTTAAAATAATAATGGTATAGAAATAAAATCTTAATAATGAAATGAGTCTCCATATCAATTAAAATGGAAATGATATTAGTTTCACATTGGAGGGGTGAGATGAGAGAGGAGAGAAGAGGAAAATGTGGCCAAAATATGAGGCTTCTTATTTGCAGGGGCAAGTCCAGGGTTTCAAGTGAGAAAAATGGCAAAGTATTAACAAAATGATTCTTGAAAATGCTAATTATTGTTGTAAGTAAAAAAGAATGCATTAAAAAAAAGACTAAAAAAAAAAGTGATGACAAATCAAATAGACAAGCAAAAAGAAATAGAGGCAAAGAGTTTTATACAAAATTTGATGCTAAGATTAATTAATGTTATAAGATTATTTATTTGTGTCTAACAATACTCTTTGTCACTTTGATATAAATATGCTAAACTAAAAGATAAAATAAACACAACATTAATTAGGAAACATTCCCTGGGCCATTCCTGCACTTTTAGTACTATCAGTTAACACATATATATGCATTGAAATTTAATTTAACCTAGTATACTATAATTAAGGAGCTATATCTAAGTCTTATCATATTATTAAATTATTTTCAAGTAGATAGTAGGGTTGTTTTTGGAAATATAGACAATTGGATCCTGAAGAGTAATATTTTTATTAGAAAGTTAGATTAGAATCATTAGATGCAACTAAAAGAGCTAAATTTATAAGCTTGACTTCATTTTCTACTGCATAATTTGTAAACTTCTAACACCCATAAACAGTATAATTATATATTCAATTTACTCCAAAAAATTGAATGTAAAAGTAAAATCTTGATTTCTGATTCAAGTGTACCCGATTCTTGTTTGAGTACGCTTTCAGAGGATGCGGACAGCATTTCAAGCATTGGAGATGGCTCTTAGTGTTGTGACTGCGGCTGTTGAACTTGGTTGTAGCATCATGTGATGGTTTATTTGGAAATTTGAGGAGGAAAAGGATTGGCACGCACGACGCAGGAATTAACATGGCTAACAGAAGATTATGTCTTCTTTCTCTGCATTTATTTTTCACTCCGCTTTCTTCTTTGTTAACAACTCATCAAATATTTATTCGTGCTTTGGTTTTCCTAATGAGTGTTAAACTAGTTTGCATAATATATTTTTTTAGAAGTGTTTCGTCTGTAATATTGTCAACATTTTCACAACAAAATTCTAAGTATCAAATTATTTCTAGTTTTAATTTGAACCTACCATTTTGAATAATAGTAAGTAACAATCTGTTATTTTAAAATTTGTAGCCATAATTATTGGGTTAAAATAGACTAGTCCCGATTAATTAATCTAATTAGCCAAGTGGATTAATTAGGTCAAATTACATGCAAATCGTGAAGGCACCAACAAATCACCAAATAACTAATATGTAATGGAAAATTAATTAACACAGTGATTTGTTAACAAATGGAAAAACCTCTTCGCAAGAGAAAAATTTCACCAGGTGAATTTAATGTCGTCACTCCCAAGAATGCACTAATAAAAAATCAAACGGTTACAAGTATAAAGAATCTTATTACTATCCTAGCCTATCTCAATATACCAACCTACAATTGAACTTTCGCTTCAATACCTAATTGAATTTGATCTTGTAGTCGACTTCTTTCTTTTGTTGCACAAATCTCCAATTTGTGACTAACTCCTTTGCACGGATTCTAGTACGTGACTAACTCTAGTAACTTAATCAATTGTTGTTGGCTACAAAGTTCTTCACTTCATAAATGATGAAGATTATAAAGAACTTGGTTTCAAAACCCTAAGGCCTACAAACGTAGTAACTTTTCACAGAGTGTATGAATTCTAAGTCTCTGTTTTTGTGTGTGATGACTTTTAAAATAAGCCTTATATATATATATATATATATATATATATATATGACTAAGGTTGTAAGAAGAAAAACCCTAATCATTGAAGTCATCATGGGCCGAATTTCAGATTTGAAATTTCTGAAATTGTAGATCTCAATGAATTGAGTCTGTGTCGAGTTTCTTCATTAATCTTCAATAACAGCATTCGTCAAGCTAGTGTTGAGACTTAATGAAACTTTTTTTCTTCACTTGTTTCTTGAATCAACTTTCATGTCTTAATGCTACCACTTAATATGTTTGAAACTTTGAATACATATTACTTGATACATTAAACCCAACTTAGAACTGTCCAATTACAAGTAAAGTATATTTTGTCAAATGATTAGTCAATTACATAGAAAAATAGGAAAAAATTCCTATACACCCCCTGAACTTTAAAGATGTGGTCAAGACACCCCCTGAACTTTTTTATTAGCCAATTTACTCCATAAACTTTACATACCAACCAAATCAGTATTTCCAGTTAGTGTACTATCAAAACTAGCAGAATAGTCATGTGAGATGCACATGAGGTGTAGAAATACAAACTCAAACCCCTTTATTGAAAACTCAATGGATTAAACAAAGAAAAGAATCAATGTTTGACCGGATAAAGGATGGCTTCTCTAATATCTCTTTAGGGCTCAAGAAACTCCATTATCGCTTCCCACTTGAGACCTCAAATGGCACCACAACTTTCAGCTTAGCTCTCTTAACCCCACATCATCCAAACCTCTCTGCACCTACACACTACCCAATACCCACGACTCAAAGGCCTATTGCCGCCATAGTAATGGTGTCTCTCACTGCCAAAGCACCAACACTCAGTACAAATCCCACCCTGAACCTTCTTTAAAGTAACAGAGTAACAGGAAGAAGAACCACTCCAATGTGCAAAAGATGAACAGTAATTAGCTTAACAATGAAAATGAGAGTGACCCATTATGCGGTGACCCACCAAATGTTGATTTGATGGGTTTATGTGAGGAGGGTAAGGTTGAATAAGTTGTGGAGTGGATTCATCTGTGTTGAGTGGTTTTGTTTAATGTGGCTGGAGGAGTTGTTTTCTGCTTGGGCTAACAACTGGCCTTGTCAAAATTGTGGCCTATTTTCCCAAGTTTTTTTTTTTTTTTTTGTTTTGTGTGGTAATGTTTAGCTGCTGGTAGTTTGGTGTGGTTAAGGACTTCTTTGTTTGTTTAGTTTTGTTGTAATAGTCGATGTGTAGTCCCGTGTGTTGTGGTTAGTGTTTGGTTACTCTGGTTTAAGTGTAAACTCCGATTTATCTTGTATGTTTTGTTTCATCAATAAAATTTCCACTGTTATGCAAAAAAAAAAAAAAAAAAGAAGAAGAGAAGAAGTTGTGTGAGTATATGGGTCAAGGTGTTTGTGCTAATTATGGTGTTTTCTATGTGTTGTTGGATTCATGTGGGCATTCGAAGCCCCTTCAAGTAGGTAAGAGTGTCAATGGGTTCTTACAATGTTCTCTGTCAACCTGGTCAGACCTTGCTCCTCTTCTTTGCATCAATCCACCAGGTTTGAAATTAAGGGGTTTGAGTTTGTTTTTTTAAAACTCGTGTATCTCACATGATCATTCCATTAGTTTTTTTAACAATAGATTAAAGTAGGTACTAATTTGGCAGGTATGTAAAGTTTATAGAGTAAATTGGCTAATAAAAAAGTTTAGGGGATGTCTTGGCCACTATTTCAAAGTTCAGAAGTGTATGAGCATTTTTCTCTACAAAAATATGACCCTAACCATTGCATTTCTCTATTTTGTTTTCTCCTATTTTATATTTTTCTTTTAAATAAATATGAAATAGGATTTTTTTTTATAGAAGAAAGTAGAATACTTATTATAGTTATTAACAAGCATTTATAATTATTATATTATATTTGTACATAGAATTATGTATTCTAGAATCATGCATTTATTATGATTGTGTTTATATATGTGATTTCTTATATATATATATATATAGAAACAAACACATACAAAAGGAAAGAGATTCTAATACAAAGGTCACTATAAACTTTACTAAAAAGTCATAGTAACTTTTAAAGGAGAGTATGATAAGTTATATATTCTATTGTTTAAAGAAAATTTAAGTGCCAAGATTCTAATAAAGGGTTTAAATATAAAATATAATTTAAATTCAGTTATATATATATATATATATATATATATATATATATATATAAGGTTTTGGAGATAGTGTCAGCTTGGATGGTGCTAATGTTCCTAGACACTGGTTCGCTAAGAAACTTAAACTTGATGGTTTGGCCAAAGGGATGGGTAGTAATCCCTTTACTGTCCACTGTGAAAGGATACAGGATGCAAAGGAAAGGATTTCCTAAGATGACTTTGTCTGTCATGTTTTTGACAAGAACAAATGCGGTTTTAAAACACATGTTATCTTGACAAACATGGGCTTTAGGTAGTTTGAATTCTATCTGCATTTTGCCTCCACTTGTAGAAGTCAATCTCTCTTTGGACTTCTTGAAGTATTTGGAGGGAATGATTCCTTCTTGAATGCAGTTACGATCAGCACCTGAATCAATTAAGGCTATGACCTCGAATTCAAATTCTTTGCTAATGACAATCCTGACTTTGGAGTGCCACTTGTGGAAGTTAATCCTAGTGATAGCATCTAAGAACAATTCTTTGTTGGGTTCATGGATAAGGTCAGCTGTAGGGTTAACTGTTTGATCGACTTCATCATCTAATGGACCTTCCTCATTGCTTTGATGAGAAGTGTTTTCCAACTGTTGGGCTTTTAGCTCTTGCTTCAAGGCTATGATCTTACACTTGGTGTTATTGGCTTTTCCACGAAGGTCGTTAACAGTAACTTTCTTCTTGGACTAGGTAGCGCTATTGTAGGTTTGCTCTAGGTTTACCTTGGATTGCTGGATCCTGAGTTCAGGCTTATTGGTATCCTGTACTAAAGATTGAAAGGTTTGGCTAGGCTCCTGAGGCTTGACTATTAGGTCCTCTATTTGAGACGGTTTGGTTTCACAATGTTTCTTGAGATGGTCACGCTTGCCACACTTGAAACATTTTCGTGGTTTCTGTGGAATGTTCTTCTTAAGCTTTTTGGCTTTTTTGTAGGCTTTGGAAATTGGCCGATGGAGTTTTCTAGCACGGTTTTCAAGCCTTTTCATTCTTAGACGTTTCCATTTGGCTTCTAGAGGTTCTCTCTCTTTTTCAGAGTCAGAGGAGGAACTGCTAGAGGTTGTACGGATGTTTAAGACCTTAAGCCAACTAGTTGAACTTCGCGAAGGAACGGCTAGTTTCTTCTTGGCTGGTTCTTCTAGTTTCTGGGCAACTATTTCTAAGGCTGTTTTGTCCTTAGGATAACTAAGGCTAGTTGCGGGAGACTTGACTAGAGGCTACTTAAGCGTTGAACTGCTAACCATTTCCTTAGTTAGGTTGGGTTCATCTAAGGTCCAGGTTTTGGTAAGGACACAAAACTGCTTTTGCTGGCCAAAATATCTTTCAAAGTATATGAAAAAGGGGACATTACGGGATATTTCCCTCATGAATGCCGTCCATGATTCTAATACTTTTTCCTTTTGCTCTCTGGTATAATTAGCTTTGTAGGCTTCTCTTTTAGTCCTGTTTTCCTCATAACTAAATTCCTTACCTAATTCTTCTAGGTCAGGAATGAATTCTCTATTTAAGACCAGAATGTTCAGAGATTCTTCTAGCTGATCTGGAGGCTGTTCCATATCAATTCCAGATGGGGATTGGGGGGATTGCTCACAATCGTCTTCCTCATTGACAATCGAATCCTGTTTGGCTGTGTAGCAAGGTGTGGTGAGTTGGGAATTGGTTCTAACTCCCTGAAGCTTTACACCTAAATCTCTTCTAGACCTTGGGAATGGTGATCCTAGAGGTCTGGTTGAGCTACACTGGGATGCAGATCTATCCCTAAGGTAGATAGGCGACTGTCTATGGGGCTGCTGTAGATCTATTGGAGATTTAAACCGGGGTATATCCAGATGTGGTCTACACTCATAGTCTAGAGAAGTGCTGAGCCTAGATCTGTCAAAACTTAACCTAACCATGCCATCAGCTAGTTGCTGGACAAATTCTAGATCTAGATTCTGGGCCGGGTTTTGGATTTGTAGAGTATGGTTCTCATTCTCTATAGTCCAATTGGTTGGGAAAGTGACTTCTGACCACTTGAGGGTTCTTGGGACCTCAATCTTGGCGCTAGGGTCAGTGGTTTTGATGAGGGTTGTCTCACCTTTCTTTCTCCTATCAAGTGCTTCGACATTTATGTTCGTTCTCATGCACTTGTAGTATTCTCTGTATATCAAGGTTATTTGGCTAGTTCCCTGTGTCATGAGGGTTCCATGGGTCTTGATATTGAGTGTGAGGGCTTTGATGACTGTGCTATCATGGATATGGATAGTGAAGTCTGGGAAACAGTTAAAATGGATGGGTCCGTTGCTAAGATTGGTTTCTATGGTTCCTAGGAGGCTGTCGTCGAACCTGATGTGACAGGCATCTCTGAGGGCCATGAGGATTGAGCTATTCAAACCTCTCCTGGTGAGTGGTTTCACTCCAATCTGGACAAGTCCTATGTGTAGGAAGTTGTGTCCTTTGTCTTTATGCTTTTGAATGGCTGATGGGGATAACAAGTAGCACGTTTTGTACTCCTTGTTTATACCATAAACTTGTTCTATGGTCTTAACATGGTAGTCTGACTTGAACACTTTGCTCAAAGACCATGAAGACTTATAGATTGGCTGGTGGCTACTTTTGGGATATTCCAATCTCCTATGTCTAGATCTAGATCGGACAACTCATAAGACTCCGAATTAAGTACTCCTATGTCTGCTGGTATCTCTGGGATGGATGATGGTTAAGAACATCTACTGCTAGTAGAAGAGGAACTTCTAAACAACCTATTCATGATTCTGGGGTTATAAGTTTAAATCAACGATCACAACCTAGTCACCTTTATCCTCAAATTTCTGGATCTAACCTTTAGATCTAAAACAAAAGTATACAACTATGGGATAGACACCTGATCTGTGAACTCCTACCTGTTGTACTCTCCTCCAATAATAGGGACCACCCTAACACGCCTTCTCTCAGCTTCACACGGGCTGACCAAACCAAACCTAGGAAGATTTTCGGCCACTTTAAGGCTTGGAGACCACATAGACTTTGGTAACAAATCTCACAGGCATATAAATCTGCAACAAACTTTAGGGCTAAACACAAAAATAGAAAGAATTGGGATAACAGGGAAGCAAAGGTTAATCTGAACAAATAATCACAGAATAACAAATAGAATGGTTAGAAGGAGGCTCAGCCTACCATTTGCAGATGTAATAGAAGATGATGAAATAATAGCAGACGAAGAAATAAATAAATGGGAATGGAAGAGTTATCATGAAATAGATGTAAAACAAAATATGGGGTATGGGAGATATATCCATAAAATAATTCAAAATAATTATAATGCCAAAATAACTTGGATAACTATGGTAGCAGTGCCGACCAACTTGATTGAATGATAAATAGTAACTTACGACTCCGACCGGGCCAAACTTGGCTCTGATACCAAAAGGGAGTAAGTTACAGACTAAGGCCGACTGAGGCCATATGGTTACAGTGATGAATACAAAAAGCCATCTGAAGACTGCTGAAATTACAGAGGGTGAATTGCTTTTACTAAGGTGAAAACTCTTTCCACCAAAAGCAACAATGACTCTGAATGATTGTGTCGGTGAACAGTAACTTTTACTGTTCCAATGAACAGTGACTTGTTCCTTTGCTTTTCCGGATTTGGTCACTGTTGAAATAGTAACCTGTAGGGGAATTTGCTGGTTGCTGGTACCGTTCATGTTGTGGGTACTGCTCATATCAGTGGTTGGTACTGATTTTGAATAGTAACCGGACTGGAATCTTCTCCTGAGTTGCTGGGTTAGGATCTTGTTTAATCGCTATCCAGATTATACCCACTATATGGATCTTGGGAATCCTGGAAAGGATCAATTGAACTGCAATTGACTGATCCCTCTAAAGCAGTAGGAGAGACCTGTTCTTCTGATTCTAGCTGCTGTGAGTGGGCCATTAGCTGTTGGGCTAATTCCTTTAACTCTTTGCTAGATTTTCCTGCAATCTGAATAGAGTCTAGGCTGGACTGAGATCTTGTCCTGTGGGCAATGGGTTTCTGAATTGGGGGAGGATGTTCCTTATAAACCTGATCGATGATTGGATCAATCTTAAGGCTGTCCTACTATTTTACCGAAAACTCTCGGTCTAAGAGGTTGCTGTTAATTGTGTATTTCTACATACTGATCCAATGGATCCTGTACCTCTGGGTGAATATCAGGATTACCGGAAACTGGGATCGGTGTCTGGAAAAGTTGCATCTTGAATCAAAGTATCTCAAGGCATCCTGTAAGGGTTCTGGGAAGATCTGAGGGATGGATCCAAACATTTCCCACCACTTAAGGAACCAGGAGGGGATTTGGCTCTGAAAATCTTTGCCCAACATTAAGAACCATAAGTGATTAAATTTCTGGTTCTGGAAAAAGAGGACTTTTCAAAGGCATCCATGTAGTCATAATAACTGTAATGGAGTACTGAGCCTGATGGAGATCTGTAATTTCTGAAGATCCTTAACAAAGAAGGATGTTGTCCCCACTCTTTGCAACTGATAAAGCCTGTGATGATGAACTTGTGATAGAGGACTACTGGGGGGTCCCCTTTGCTGAAAATATTTTCTATTTGAGCAGACTTTTCCTGGGAGAGGATACTCTTATAGAACTAGATATTTTTCTATGGATGTTTGGGTAAGAAATGCCAGTTTGGTGGCAGAACTTCCATGGCCAAGGCAATGGGATCTGTTATATGAACTAGGTGAGGTTCAATATAAGAGATATGCTGGGTGAAGGATTTCTTGACATAAGAAGATTTTCCTCTTTGTGTCATATAGGAAGAAGGTCTTTGAGTTCGGGTAGGGCTAAAAGGTTCTTCTACCTGATAAGGGTTAATTGCTGTTGGTGCTGGAGAGGCTAAGGCTGAGCTGTAGCTGGGCTGACCATATGGTGGCCTTTCATAATTTGGTTTTGGAATTGTTGAAACCAAATAACAATTGGCAATGTTTAATGGTGAAGCAGGGTTATCCTGTCTAGGGCTTTTGGCTTGGGATAATGGGACAATTTGGCTGGGAGTGATTGGTACAAGTTTGCCTGGGTTCTGTGCTTGGCTAGTACCAACAAGGTTGTGCTGTTTAGGCAATTTTGGGGGTTAGGGCTGTTGTACAGGTTTCTTCCCGAACATCTTGGCTATGACTCTGCAAAAATTCTCGGGTTAGGAAATCAAGGATGCCGTTTTGACTTCCTTCAATGAATTCAAAATCAAAATCAAAAACTGAAAGGATGGCTTGCCATCGTGCAAAAATCTGTTTTGATGCAATGTTTTGAACATCTTTTTCTAAAACATGTTTTGCAGATTTACAATCAATCCTGATTAAAAACTTTTGATTTAAAAGATCACTTTGAAACTTTGAGTTGCATAGTACTATGGATAATATTTCTTTTTTAATAGTACTGTAATTAATCTGAGTGGGAGTCCATATTCCCGAATGGAAACAGACTATCTGGTCAAGAGAATTTGGACTAGCACGCTGGAGGAGGATGCCACCATAACCTATGTTTGAGGCATCGATCTGAACAATCTTGAAGGAATTGGCTGAGGGAATTCCTAAACAAGGAAGGGTTGTGACATACTGTTTGACATGTTGGACGACTGTGGTATGGGTTCAAGTCCAGGGAGATGGATTGGTTCGAAGTCTATCAAAAAGGAGCTTGCATTGCTGTCTGAGATTTTGATAGAAATCTGAGATGTAGTTGAGAGAACCTAGGAATCTCTGAACAGCTCAATCCTCATGGCCCTCAGAGATGCCTGTCACATCAGGTTCGACGACAACCTCCTAGGAACCATAGAAACCAGTCTTAGCAACAGACCCATCCATTTTAACTGTTTCCCAGACTTCACTATCCATATCCATGATAGCACAGTCATCAAAGCCCTCACACTCAATATCAAGACCCATGGAACCCTCATGACACAGGGAACTAGCCAAATAGCCTTGATATACAGAGTATACTACAAGTGCATGAGAACGAACATAAATGTCGAAGCACTTGATAGCAGAAAGAAAGGTGAGACAAACCTCATCCAAACCACTGACCCTAGCGCCAAGATTGAGGTCCCAAGAACCCTCAAGTGGTCAGAAGTCACTTTCCCAACCAATTGGACTATAGAGAATGAGAACCATACTCTACAGATCCAAAACCCGGCCCAGAATCTAGATCTAGAATTTGTCCAGCAACTAGCCGATGGCATGGTTAGGTTAAGTTTTGACAGATCTAGGCTCAGCACTCCTCTAGACTATGAGTGTAGACCACATCTGGATATACCCCGGTTTAAATCTCCAATAGATCTACAGCATCCCCATAGACAGTCGCCTATCTACCTTAGGGATAGATCTGCATCCCAGTGTAGCTCAACCAGACCTCTAGGATCACCATTCCCAAGTTCTAAAAGAGATTTAGGTGTAAAGCTCCAGGGAGTTAGAACCAATTCCTAACTCACCACACCTTGCTACACAGGCAAACAGGATTTGATTGTCAATGAGGAAGACGATCGTGAGCAATCCCCCCCATCCCCATCTGGAACGGATATGGAACAGCCTCCAGATCAGCTAGAAGAATCTCTGAACATTCTGGTCTTAAATAGAGAATTCGTTCCTGACCTAGAAGAATTAGGTAAGGAATTTAGTTCTGAGGAAAACGAGACTAAAAGAGAAGCTTACAAAGCCAATTATACTAGAGAGCAAAAGGAAAAAGTATTAGAATCATGGACGGCATTCATGAGGGAAATATCCTGTAATGTCCCCTTTTTCATATACTTCGAAAGGTATTTTGGCCAGCAAAAGCAATTTTGTGTCCTCACCAAAACCTGGACCTTAGATGAACCCAACCCAACTAAGGAAATGGTTAGCAGTTCAACGCTTAAGCAGCCTCCAGTCAAGTCTCCCGCAACTAGCCTTAGTTATCCTAAGGACAAAACAACCTTAGAAATAGTTGCCCAGAAACTAGAAGAACTAGCCAAGAAGAAACCAACCGTTCCTTCGCCAAGTTCAACTAGTCGACTTAAGGTCTTAAACATCCGTACAACCTCTAGCAGTTCCTCCTTTGACTCTGAAAAAGAGAGAGAACCTCTAAAAGCCAAATGGAAACGTCTAAGAATGAAAAGGCTTGAAAACCGTGCTAGCAAAATCCATCGGCCAATTTCCAAAGCCTACAAAAAAGCCAAAAAGCTTAAGAAGAACATTCCATAGAAACCATAAAAATGTTTCAAGTGTGGCAAGTGTGACCATCTCAAGAAACATTGTGAAACCAAACCGTCTCAAATAGAGGACACAATAGTCAAGCCTCAGGAGCCTAGCCAAACCTTTCAATCTTTAGTACAGGATACCAGTAAGCCTGAACTCAGGATCCAGCAATCCAAGGTAAACCTAGAGCAAACCTATAATAGGGCTACCCAGTCCAAGAAGAAAGTTACTGTTAACGACCTTCGTGGAAAAGCCAATAACACCAAGTGTAAGATCATAGCCTTGAAGCAAGAGCTAAAAGCCCAACAGTTGGAAAACACTTCTCATCAAAGCAATGAGGAAGGTCCATCAGATGATGAAGTTGATCAAACAGTTAACCCTACAGCTGACCTTATCCATGAACCCAGCAAAGAATTGTTCTTAGATGCTATCACTAGGATTAACTTCCACAAGTGGCACTCCAAAGTCAGGATTGTCATTAGCAAAGAATTTGAATTCGAGGTCATAGCCTTAATTGATTCAGGTGCTGATCTTAACTGCATTCAAGAAGGAATCATTCCTTCCAAATACTTCAAGAAGTCCAAAGAGAGATTGACTTCTGCAAGTGGAGGCAAAATGCAGATAGAATTCAAACTACCTAAAGCCCATGTTTATCAAGATAACATCTGTTTTAAAACCACATTTGTTCTTGTCAAAAACATGACAGACAAAGTCATCTTAGGAAATCCTTTCCTTTGCATCCTGTATCCTTTCACAGTGGACAGTAAAGGGATTACTACCCATCCCTTTGGCCAAACCGTCAAGTTTAAGTTTCTTAGCGAACCAATGTCTAGGAACATTAGCACCATCCAAGCTGACACTGTCTCCAAAACCTTAAACCAGATTAGTGCCAAGTCCATACATCTTAAGTACCTTCAAGAGGAGCTTAGATACAAGAAAGTTGAGGCCCAACTAGCTTGTAAAACCCTCCAAGAAGAAATCAGAAAGTTTGAGGAAGAACTTAAGCAGGAAGTCTGCTCTAATCTACCCACAGCCTTTTGGCATAGAAAGAGACACGAGGTAGCTCTCCCATATGTCAAAAATTTCAATGAAAAGGATATCCCTACCAAAGCTCGACCTATCCAAATGAACCAAAAGCTTATGGATACTTGCAGAGCAAAGATAGAGGACCTCCTTTTGAAAGGAATCATCAAGAAATCTAGATCACCATGGTCTTGTCCAGCCTTTTATGTCCAGAAGAATGCTGAGATAGAAAGAGGTGTCCCTAGATTAGTCATCAACTACAAGCCCCTCAACAAAGTCTTAGAATGGGTAAGATACCCAATTCCCAACAAAAAGGACTTAGTCAACAAGCTTAGCAAAGCAATTATTTTCAGCAAGTTTGATATGAAGAGTGGATTTGGCAAATACGAATCAGAGAGCCTGATAGGTATAAAACAGCCTTCACCACACCCTTTGGACATTACGAATGGAATGTAATGCCCTTCGATCTCAAAAATGCACCGTCTGAATTCCAAAATATCATGAATGAGATTTTTAATCCATTCTCCAACCATGCCATTGTATACATCAATGATGTACTCATCTTCTCAGACTCTTTAGAACAACATAAGAAGCACCTAAGAGCATTTCTCAACACCATCAAGCTCAATGGTCTTGTTGTTTCTGCCCCCAAGATCAAACTTTTCCAAACTAGAGTTCGTTTCTTAGGATTTGATATTCATCATGGTGTTATCAAACCCATAGACAGAGCTATCCAATTTGCGGATAAGTTTGCGGATGAAATCCTAGACAAAACTCAGCTTTAGAGATTCCTAGGTTCTCTCAACTACATCTCAGATTTAGGTGTAAAGCTTCAGTTATCTCCATTCTATAAGTCTGCTATTATTTCATCATCTTCTATTACATCTGAAAATGGTAGGCTGAGCCTCCTTCTAACCATTCTATTTGTTATTCTGTGATTATTTGTTCAGATTAACCTTTGCTTCCCTGTTCTCCCGATTCTTCCTATTTTTGTGTTTAGCCCTAAAGTTTGTTGCAGATTTATATGCCTGTGAGATTTGTTACCAAAGTCTGTGTGGTCTCCAAGCCTTAAAGTGGTCGAAAATCTTCCTAGGTTTGGTTTGGTCAGCTCGTGTGAAGCCGAGAGAAGGCGTGTTAGGGTGGTCCCCATTATTAGAGGAGAGTACGGCAGGTAGGAGTTCACAGATCAGGTGTCTATCCCATAGTTGTATACTTTTGTTTTAGATCTAAAGGTTAGATCCAGAAATTTGAGGATAAAGGTGACTAGGTTGTGATCATTGATTTAAACTTGTAACCCCAGAATCATGAATAGGTTGTTTAGAAGTTCCTTTTCTACCAGCAATAGATGTTCTCAACCATCATCCATCCCAGAGATACCAACAGATATAGGAGTACTTAATTCGAAGTCTTATGAGTTGTCCGATTTAGATCTAGACATAGGAGATTGGAATATCCCAAAAGTAGCCACCAGGCAATTCTATAAGTCTTCATGGTCTTTGAGCAAAGCGTTCAAGTCAAACTACCATGTTAAGACCATAGAACAAGTTTATGGTATAAACAAGGAGTACGAAACATGCTACTTGTTATCCCCATTAGCCATTCAAAAGCATAAAGACAAAGGATACAACTTCCTTCACATAGGACTTGTCCAGATTGGAGTGAAACCACTCACCAGGAGAGGTTTGAACAGCTCAATCCTCATGGCCATTAGAGATGCCCGTCATATCAGGTTCGACGACAGCCTCCTAGGAACCATAGAAACCAGTCTTAGCAACAGACCCATCCATTTTAACTGTTTCCCAGACTTCACTATCCATATCCATGATAGCACAGTCATCAAAGCCCTCACACTCAATATCAAGACCCATGGAACCCTCATAACACAAGGAACTAGCCAAATAGCCTTGATATATAGAGTATACTACAAATGCATGAGAACGAACATGAATGTCAGAGCACTTGATAGGAGAAAGAAAGGTGAGGCAACCCTCATCCAAACCACTGACCCTAGCGCCAAGATTGAGGTCCCAAGAACCCTCAAGTGGTCAGAAGTCACTTTCCCAACCAATTGGACTATAGAGAATGAAAACCATACTCTACAGATCCAAAACCCGGCCCAGAATCCAGATCTAGAATTTGTCCAGCAACTAGCCGACGGCATGGTTAGGTTAAGTTTTGACAGATCTAGGCTTAGCACTCCTCTAGACTATGAGTGTAGACCACTATATATATATATATATATATATATATATAAAGAGAGAGAGAGATGTTCATACACATCACAAGCAAGGGCCCACTTTGCAACAATATGGGCTAACAACTCTTTTTATTTTATTTATGTTTTGATGACAAGGGCTAAGAAATTTAAATGTCCATTAACGCGAACTAATATGCCTATTATACGCCGAACAGACCATGACCAATGCTATCAGAAAGTTTCCTTTAATTGCCTCGACAACAATACCTTCAAGATTACGAATTTAAGTGCTTATTCACTTGCATGATTTTATAGGTTTTCTTGGTTGAAAAATGTCAATATTAGATGTTAGGAACCACAAACTGCTATAAGTTCTGATGTGGGGACGCAATGCAACTAATACTGACGTATCCACTAAATGGAAGATTTTACAAATTTGGTGTAAATGCACTTTTAGTCCTTACATTTTGCACTTTTTCCATTTTGGTCTCTAAATTTTTTTTTTACCACTTTTAGTCCCTAAACCAATTAACGTCTGACATTTACGTCCTTTCCGTCACTCAACTAATAGCAAAAGCTGACATGGCAAACAGAGTGCACTATTGGCACAGTAAATGCTAACGTGTCCATTAAAATAATATTAAAAAATGTTACATCAGCATCCACGTTAGCATTTGACCTTAAAAAATAAATTTATCAATTTTAAAAATTATAAAAACAAAGAAACATAATTAAAAACAAAAAAAATGGTGGAACTTAGATTTGTGATGTTTATGTCTAGTTTCTTTTTCTTCTTTATTTTTCTTCTTCTTCCCCAGATATTTCCCTCAGTTTCTCCGCCTTCCTTTCTTTCTTTATTCTTCTTTCTTTCTTCCTCTTTTTCTTCTTTCTCCCTCTATCAAGAAGGCTTAGCCTTCTTGAACTCTTTAAGCAAGTTCCTCCATTTCTCTCATCTCCGACAAAATCTATCTTGGTGCTTCGTCCTCGGCATTTGCACCAGCCAACTCCATGGCGCTTAACTCAAAGACCTCATCTTCGCCTTTGACGACAAGAAGAAGGAGCAGGAAGGCCGCCATGCCTTCGTTCGCTTAGTCTACCAACTCACTAACTCCTCTGAGCTCCAGTTCACTCCGAGCTCTATCGTATGGGTTTCCAGTTAGATCGGAAACCCCTTTCCCTCCTCACTTTCTCATCTCTCTCTCTTTATCTGTGTTGAGTTTTGTGTTTGGGGCCAAAAATCTAGGTTTGAGTTTTGTCTTTGTGTAATTGCTGAATGTCTTTGAATTTTTTCTCTACGTAATCGGTGAAAAAAAAAACTGGGTTGAGTTTTGGGTTTGGGTTCTGAAATTTTGTCTATGTAATTGTGGGTTATGTTTTGTTGATATAGGTTTTCACCTTGTTCAGATTTGGTTGTGATTGTTGTATTCATGGGTTGCTGTTAGCCTTTATGGTGTTTGATAAATCTTCTCAATGAACCACTAATTGATTCCTTTCATCTATCTCCATTTGATTTTGATTGCAATTACAAAATGCAATTTTTTTGGACTTAGCGCTAGATTCAAAGCCCAACTTAAGGTTTGTTTTGTTTCTTTTCTGTGTTTGAGAGAGAGAGAGAGATGAAGAGAGAGAAACCAATGAATTACCATATCTAAATTCAAATTTTTTTTTTTTTAATTTGGTTTATGTATATACGTGGATTGATTTTGTTTTGTACAATATTCATTTATGATTTTTCTGAGTTTGATTTTCCTTTGTTCTTGTGTTTGATTTTTTGGGTTTATGTGATTTTTTCTGGGTTGTACTCTTCTGTGTTCTTGATGAAGAGGATGTTAGATCTAAATTCATGTGTTTTTTTATTTTTAATTCTGTTTTTTTAATTGATCAATTAAAATTTAAAATTCTAAGCTAACATGATCTAATGTGGCATTTATTAAATAACAAATAAATTTTTTATTTTATTTTAATGTCCACGTCAGCATTCACTGTGTCAACAGTGCATTCCATTTACCACATTAGCAATTTCCATTAAGTGAGTAACAACAAGGTCTAAAATGGAATGCGTTTTTTATTTTAGGGACTAAAAGCGGTAAAATGAAAATGTAGAGACCAAAATAAAAATTGACCCAAAATGTAGGGACCAAAAATGCATTTACGCCTACAAATTTAGAGTTAGCTACTTAATTATTTAACTATAAAATAAAATAAAAATTACATCTTTATTTATATATATCATATATAAAAACAACAGTGATACTGAAATAGTATACTGCTATTGATCAATACCAAAATATTTTATTCCCTTAACCAAACCAAAATAGCCAACTTTAATTTTGATAAGTTGTATTGCAATGTATTAAGAAACATCTATTTTGCGTTTTTTCATTTATTTGAATTTTTTATTAAATATTGTTGATATTATATGGATGCTAGTTTTGATTTTCAAGAGAAAAAAATTTTGTTCTACTTCCTGGCTTCGTCCTTGGAAGCAGTGTATATCCTTTTTTTTTTTTTTTTTTTTTTTTTTTGCGTGGACATATGTCAGTTGCTTGGAGACTAGCCTTGTTAGATTCTAATATACATACTATAGTTTCTAATACAATATACAGATTATTGACTATTATACAATATGTTAAAATTAGAGTACAAATTTGATAAGGATGTGGGCCAAAACCCATAATTTACACTATTTCATAATAGTTTGCAATCTCAACATCTACAATATATACTAGCATGTAACTCCATGCAAACGCATGGAAGCATTTAAAATTAAACAAATTTTTTATTATAAAAATATATATATAATTAGTCAAATTAATTTTGTTTAAAGTATGTAGCACATGCATTCTTGAATACATATAAATATATTTAAAATTAAACACAATTTTTATCATAAAATATAGATAATTAGTCAAATTATATTTTTAAATTAAACATGATTAGTCACATATTAAAATTCATACCTAAATTTAATACTACTTATGATCATTTTTTTCTAATTTTTAATATAATAGAACGTGTAGTGATTTTTGTTATGTGGTGATTTTTATTTTATTTATTTTTTGAGAAACATGTTGTGATTTTTATTGAGTATATGCGAGTTTTATTTATTTATTTTATAGTTTATTAATATTAGATTCTTTGTATTTTTCACTCATTAACTCACTTAACACAAAAATTAAAAAACTTAAGTAGACACATGACACAAGTTTAAGTGGATAATTATGGTGTAGTTCCCACATAAATTTGGACACATGACACGAAATTGGATTATAATTTCAAATTCTAATTCAATTTTCTCTAAGTTTTACCTATTAATATATATATTTATGGATGAGTTATAAATTTGAATTTTTTTAGTTATATGATTATGTTTTTTATGATTTATTATATTAGACTCATTGTTTTCTACACTAAATTAACTAATTTGGCACAAAAATTTAAAATTTTAAATTAGATAGGACATGTAGGGGCAGAATGGTATAAATACACTTTTGGGCCTTGGGCCTAATTTAGGGGTATTCACCTGTCCGAACAGAGCTTTGAAGCCCACAAGCAAACTATTGCTAGAGAGGTTGGTAGAGGTCGTCCAAGGAGGGACATCTTCTCGGTCAAATCAGGTGAAGGTCGTACGACGCATCACAATGTTTGGAAGGAAATTCTAGAAGGTCTGTTGGGTGGAGATATCTTCTACAAAACTATAGAAAGGAAGGACAAATGGGAAATATCAGGGAAAAAGTTGATATCACCACATTAAAGACTCCGCACCTACCACTCTGGCCGCATTAATGGGGGAAATGACCTCTGAGCAGTAGTGATCAGCCTTACAGCTATTATTTGAAGATTTCAAGAGGGTGGTAGATGGGACAAGTATCTGAATTGGTGATCTGTGCCATACGTGGAAGAGGGAGGGAAGAAAGAAAAGGAGATATAAAAGGAAGAGAAAGGCATTAGAATGTGGAGGAGGAAAAAGAAAGAGAAAGCACTGTACACATCATCTTCACTTTTAATATATTGTTTGGAGAAGGAAAGACAATACAAATCATCCTCGGCTTATGTCCGAGGAGAATTTCTATTATTTTTATCCACTGATTATGTAGGAAGTGGCAATCTAGCCCACATATTTGTTGTCCAATATCCATAAAACCTAAGTTTCAAGCCCACGCTTTACAAATTTGATTGTATAAGGCTTTTTGGGCCTGAACCCATCACGTGGTTGGGTCCGAGTACAAATTGTGCTCTTACAATTGGCACCGTTTGTGGAAAATCTTGTATTGAAGGAATTGGAACACTAGGGCAGGCTCAGGTTCGCATCATGCAGAATCCTTGGGGTCCTAGCATGAGGATCATTTCCGATATCTTGAGCGAGAAAGAGATCGAGAAGGCAGCGTACACATGGTGCACACCGGAGGGAGCTGTTCGTGGGGTGGAAGCAAAATCCCCATGAGGATGATGCGAAGGCCATGCAAAGAGAGATTGATCACCTTAAGAAGAAGTTACGCCATGCGAGGCGAAGGCAAACACCATCTCTTTCTGATTCTTCTTTTGAGGGCTCCCAAGATAGTAGTTATAGGCCAAGGTCTAGAATTCTTCCTAGTGAAACTTTCTCGTTTGAGAAAGACAATCTTAATGTTCGTAAGGACAAGAAGTCTTCCTCCAGGGGCTTGGGAAACGATGCTATAAGCAGGGCATCGCACCAGATCTCCAAGTCACCTTTCACACATAGGATCGAGAGGGGGAAGGTTCCACGACGATTCACTCAACCCACGTTCACCATTTATAATGGCAGAACAGACTCTATGGAGCACATGAGTCATTTCAATCAAAGGATGGCGATAAACTCTAAGAATAAAACCTTAATGTGCAAAGCCTTCCCTTCTAGCTTGGGACCTATTGCGATGAGATGGTTTAATGGCCTGAAGGCGGGTTCTATTGATTCTTTCATGGAGCTCACTAAGGAATTTAGGTCTCGATTCATTACCTGCAATAGAGTTTCTCGGCCTTTGGACTCATTATTGTCCATGGCCATGAAGAAGGGAAAGACCTTGAAAACGTATTCTGATAGATACTTGGAGATGTTTAATGAAATTCATGGCGATTTTGATGAGGTGGCAATTAACACTTTCAAGGTGGGCCTTTTAATTGATCACGACTTAAGGAAATCTCTAACCAAAAAGCTTGTACGGAGTGTACGTTGGCTTGTGGATCGTATTGACAAGTACAAACGGGTTGAGGAAGATCAACCAAAAGGTAAGGGGAAGGCGAAGGTTATCCCTCAGGAGAGAAGGGACTTCAGATCGGATAGATACAATAACAATAGGCCGAGGAGGGATTTCGCTGGGCAACTTGGTTCAACCACCCCTTAGGTAGTCAACACCGTATTCTGAGAACCGGTTCATCAGTTGTTGGAGAAGATCTGGAAGGAACCATACTTCAAATGGCCTAACAAGATGGTTGGGGATCCTACGAAGCGGAATCAGAATCTCATTTGCCACTATCATCAGGACATAGATCATACTACTGAGAATTGTCGGACACTATGGAACCATTTGGAGTAGTTGGTTAGTGAAGGAAAGTTGAAGCAATTTTTGTATCATCCCAATGGACAAGAAAGCCATTCAAGTTCGGTTAATCAAATGAATAACTCATCCAGGCCTCCCTTAGGAACGATTAATGTCATTTTTGCTACTCTTGGCAGAACTAGCTCTTGTCCTACTAGGGTAATGTCTGTGTCACATACTCTCGCCAAGGAGTCTGGCTCAAAGCTGAAGAGGATTAAAGGGAATATTCCACATATTTTGGGCTTCTCAAATGAAGATAAGATTGGGACCATTCAACCTCATAACGATGCTCTAGTGTTTACACAAAGGATAGGGGCTATGATGTGAGGAGAGTGATGGTTGATCAAGGTAATGGTGCGGATATTATGTACCCTGACTTATTTAAGGGGCTTAATTTAAAGCTCGAAGATCTTACTGCTTATGATTCTCCATTAATAAGTTTTGAAGGGAAAGCTGTCATACCAAAAGGACAAATTTGTTTTCCTGTGCAATCAGGTCTGGAAGTGATAGATGTGGATTTCATTGTGGTTGATGCTTATTCTCCATACACAGCCATCGTGGCAAGGCCTTGGCTGCATGCTCTGGGTGTTGTTTCCTCAACTCTACATGTCAAGGTGAAGTTCCCGTCGGGGGAACTGATTGAAGAAATTCTTGGGAGCCAATCAATTGCAAGACAATGTATATCAGCTGCAATTCTGCATCAAGCTAAACCAGGATCATCGGTCTTGGCTACAGAAGGCTTATAGCTGTTAATGTCTGTGGATGCGCCCAATGCGGTGACAACAAAGGAGGCAACATATGAAGAGTTGGAAAAGTTTCTTATAGGTGATGACCCTAAAAAGTTCTTTCAAGTTAGTGTTCGGCTAACATATCAGGAGAAGATGGAATTGGTTATGTTTTTGAAAAAGAATATAGACGTATTCGCGTGGGATCCCTATGAAGCTCCTAGGGTTGATCCAAGTTTCATTTGCCACCATTTGAACGTCAATCCTACCATTATTCCGAGGAGGCAACCACCTCTGCGTTCCTCTAAAGAGCATGTCGAGGCCGTCAAGGAAGAGGTACTCAAGCTCAAAAGGGTCGGGGCAATCAAAGAAGTTTTTTATTAGAAATGGTTGGCACACACAATAGTGGTGAAGAAGAAGAATGGGAAGTGGAGAGTATGGGTGGACTTCATAGACCTGAACAAGGCTTGTCCTAAGATTCATTTCCAATGCCTCGTATAGATCAGTTGGTGGATGCTACAGTTGGACATCCTCGAATGAGTTTTTTGGATGCTTTCCAAGGCTATCACCAAATACCTTTGGCACTGGATGATCAGGAGAAGACAACCTTCATTACCCCTACGGGAAATTATCATTATAAGGTGATGCTCTTTGGTTTGAAAAATGCAGGGGCTACCTATCAAAGGATGATGACCAGGATGTTCGAGTCATAGCTGGGAAAGTCTATTGAAGTGTATGTGGATGATATGGTGGTGAAAAGCAAGATGGTGCCTATGCATGTGAAGACTTGGATGACACCTTTCAAACACTCAAGAAATACAAATTGCGCCTTAATGCCTCCAAATGCTCTTTTGGTGTAGGCTTTGGTAAATTCCTAGGCTACATGGTGACTTATAGAGGAATAGAAGTAAATCCAGCACAAGTCAGGGCAATCAACAGCTTACAACCACCTCGGAATCCAAAGGAAGTTCAGAAATTGACTAGGTTGACTGCTGCTCTCAACAGGTTTATCTCTCGGTCCGCTGATAGGTGCATACCTTTCTTCCAATTGCTGAATAAGTGGAAGGGATTCAAATGGACCGAGGAGTGTGCCTTAGCTTTTTAACAACTTAAAGAATACCTTTCTCGACCACCCATCATGTTTGGGCTAGAGGTAAATGAAATCCTGTTTGCATATATAGCTGTGGCCATTCATGCTGTTAGTTTTGTTTTAATACGGGACAATAATGGTGTATAGAAACCAGTTTACTATGTGAGTAAATCTCTGCATGAAGCTGAGGTGCATTATTTACCATTGTAGAAAGCGATTCTGGCCGTAGTGCACGCTACGCATAAGCTTCCTCACTATTTTTAGTCCCACACAGTTGTTGTTTTGACTCAGCTCCTTCTTAAGTCGTTATTGCGAAGTGCTGATTACTCAGGAAGGATAGTTAAATGGGGAACTATCTTAGGGGCGTTCAATATTAAATATATACCTCGCACCTCTGTCAACGGTTAGGTCCTTGCCGATTTGGTGGCAGAATTCACTGAACCTTCGTTAGAAGAAAGTGCAAAGGGGTTACCCATGGATGAAAAATTGGTTGGCATGATCTCAAAGAGCTTCCGATTTGGAAAGTGTATGTTGATGGAGCGGCGAATCAAAGAGGATCAGGTGTGGGACTAGTTCTTGTGTCTCCAGAGGGGCTTACGTTTGAGAAGTCGTTGAGATTCGGATTCTCAGCTACCAACAATGAGGCGGAATATGAGGCTTTACTGGTCAGAATAGACATGGTTCAAAAAATGGGGGGAAAATCAATCCAAATGTTCTCGGATTCTTAATTAGTCGTGAGCCAAGAGGTAGGGACCTTGGAGCCTAGAGATCCAAGAATGCAAGAATACTTAACCAAAATTAGATATTTACAATCCAAATTTGATTCTTTTACCTTGATGCATATATCTAGGAGTGGAAACACACATGCTGATTCATTAGCCACGCTTGCAACATCTTTTGCTCAAGGTCTTCCCCGGGTCATTCTCGTTGAAGATTTGTTGAAACTTGCTCTGACGGCTGCTAATGCCGTCCATATCTATCAAGTTAGGGTCCGACCTAGTTGGATGGACCCCATAATATCTTTTCTTAAAAGCGATGTCCTGCCCGAGGAGAGATCTAAAGTAGATAAAGTTTGCAGAAAGGCACCTTGATTCTAATTGTCCGAGGATCAAAAGTTGTACAAACGCTCCTTTTCTAGGCCATATTTGCTATGTATACACCTTGAAGTAACGGAGTCACTTTTGGAGGAATTGCACGAAGGGATTTGTGAAAGTCATACAAAGGGAAGGTCTTTAACTCATAGAGCTTTGTCCCAGGGGTATTGGTGGCCCAATATGCAAAGAGAGGCCTAGGATTATGTGAAAAAATGTAACCAATGCCAAAGATTTGCTCCTAACATCCATCAACCCGGTGGTGTATTGAATCCTTTGTCTAGTCCTTGGTCGTTTGCTCAATGGGGACTGGATATAGTAGGGCCTTTCCTAAAGGTTGTGGGAAATAAAAAATAGTTGCTCGTAGAGACCGATTACTTTACCAAGTGGGTTGAAGGTGAGCCTTTGTCAAACATTAGAGATGTGGATGCAAAAAAGTTTGTCTGGAAAACATTGTCACAAGGTTTGGAATACTGCGCACCCTTATTTCAAATAATGGCTTGCAATTTGATAGCAAGGCCTTTAGAAAGTATTGTTGTGATCTAGGTATCATAAATAGATACTCTACTCCAGCTTATCCGCAGGGAAATGGGCAGGCAAAGGCAGTTAATAAAGTTATAGTAAGTAGGCTTAAGAAAAGGTTGAATGATGCAAAGGGAAGATGGGTGGAAGAATTACCACATGTTCTGTGGACGTATCGAACTACACCCCGAAGATCTACCGGAGAGACTCCCTTTTCCATGACTTATGGAGCCAAGGCTGTGATCCCTTTGGAAACTGGGTTTCCAACTTTGAGAACGAACTATTTCATCCCAAGTAATAACGATGGTTTATTAGAGAAAAGCCTGAACTTAATTGAAGAACGGCAAAAGAATGTCATGGTTCAACTAGCTTATTATCAACATAAGCTCAAACGTGGGTATGATGCTCATGTAAAGTTAAGACTACTTGCTCCTGGAGACTTGGTCTTAAGGAAAGTCTTGGGTATCGCCAAGAATCCAGCATGGGGAAAGTTAGGACCCACCTGGGAAGGACCGTATCGTATCACTTCTATAGCAAGCATAGGGGCATATCGTCTAGTAGACTTAGATGAAAAAGTTGTACAACATTCTTGGAATGTAAATAACCTACGAAGGTACTACTATTAATGAAAGGCATTTCTGCCATTTTAGTTCTATTATTGTTGTGTTGTAATTCAGTTCATTTTTATAAGTATCAAACAGAAACTTGGTCATGTTTGGCTCCTCGGACCACATAACTTGTGGAAATTGATATATTATTAAATGTTAAACAGAACCTTAGTTACGTCTGGTCCTCGAATCATCTACTTTGGGGAAATTAACACTTCATCCCTTTCCTTCGAGGAATTAGACGAAATTTTTATCATGTTCCTGTTCTCGGACCATGTACATTAGTAAGGTTGGTAATTTATTTTTGCGCTTTAATTTCACATAGGATTCAGGTCTAGGCCATATTCCTCTTGCTATGAGTTGATAGAGATTCCAATTTGCAAGTTATTTATTAAGAATATGATTTTATGAAGTATAATTAATTCCAGAACAAATTGCTACTGATATGCAATGTATTCTTAAGGCTTACACTGCTCATTTGTGTACTAAAACATCCATGCTATGTATACCAATTGTGTCAAGATAAAAGGTTAGACATTCCCAATGAAGTGAAATTTATAAAAGGTTTAACAACCAAATTGCTGAATTTGTCATTATTATTGCGCCTACCTACATGAGGAATAAAATAAGAAAAGAAAAGACAACACAATATAGAATAAATAATAATAATAATATAATAATAATAATAATATAATAATAATAATAAAAGCCATCATGTCATGGATTTTGGAGGAGGGTCCTCTTTGGACTTTGTCTCAGCTTCTTTGGCTTTCTCCTTTGCCCCTTTTGCCCCAGTCTCTTTGGATTTTGGAGCCACTTCCTTGATGATTAGGGGAGCATTTACAGGCCTGTCCTCGGAAGGGGTCATGATCTGTTTCCCTTTGTCCTTTGCCCCTAGTGGGGGGTCATCCTATCCATCTTTCTCCTTCAGGCTCTTCTCAGTCCTTTTACTTTGATCCGCTATTTGATCAGAACCTGTAGTTGAAGGCAAAATAGGATTTTGGAGTATGGGAGGCTGGGTGAGGAGTACTGTCTCAGTCGCACCAAAAGATGGTTGAGTTTCAATTACCCAGATGTCTGGTGGGATCCACATGTTTTCAGCCCTTCTCCATTTAGAGGTAGCAGGAACCCCAGTAACATTAAGGGCTTTCACCCATACTTGTTGACAATAGTCCCTGCACACTTCAGCGACTTCTTCGGCCAACCTGGCCTCAGTCTCTTCAACCCCTTTATTGAAGGAAGCGAGTGTGGCAGCTTCCACTGTCTCTTTGATAGTGCGGGCTGCTTCTTGGGCCTGAGCTAACTCACCTTTCAAACGTAGAATATGGGCGGTGGCTAACTCTTGCCCTTTGTCAAGAAGCTGTTGGCGTTGTTCCTCCGTCTACTTCTCAGTTGTTTTAAGCCCAACTTCAGCACTCCTCCTTAACCTCCCCTCTTCTTTTAGCTTGTCAGATATTTCTTTCTTCTCCTGCTCAGCTCAGACAAGGGCTTTCTCAGTTTCAATCCTGACTTTCATCTCGACATCAGCTTGGCTCCGAGCATCGTCTACCCATTTCTTGGCCACAGAGACCTCCTGGATGGCTTATACGAATGTAACAAATAAGTACAGTATGACATGAATATTAAAAAGTATATATATATATACATATATATATATATATTATATATAAATGGGTTTACATAAAAAAATATATATAATAAATGAAGTTGAGTGTTACGTACCAAAGCCAAGTCCTTTTTTAGGGAGAGAAAGAGTTGGGGTTAAAGCATCCATATCTTTGGGTAGAAGGATGGGCTTCTCCAGGGCTTCGGCCAAATAGTAAGAGTGCCCCTTCTGGAAATCCCTTATAGAGGAGTGACGGGGAATAGGTGCCCTATCTAATTCCAATGGGGGTGACCAATGGGATTGGGCTTAGCGCACTTCAGCCAAGTCATGGCTATCCCTACTTTCCACAGAGGAAGCTTGCACTTGACCCTTCCCTGGTTTTTGTTGCTTTTGTTTCTTTTTCCGGGCCAACTCCTCCTTTTCAACATCATCTACTCTTTTCTTCTTGAGAGTGGGTGCAGGAAGAGTTAGCCCCAGAGGAGGAGGTGGGGGAGGAAGATTAATTGGGGGTTGGGATCCGGATGTGCCTTTAGCAGTAACCTTTTGGCCCCTTTGTGTGAGCAGGCCTCTTAGACCTGTCCTAGGTTTTGGAGACATTTCCTATTCTTCCTTGTCACTACTGTCAACATGTGCAACTGTCAGACCTTTGATACAAGAGCCCTCGGCGGATTCGTTTTCTTCGTCTGAGATGGTAACAATATGGCCCTTTGATGGTCTCTCTGCTTCCTTAAGTCTGAACTGGTCTATTTCTTCTTCAAGAGATAGAGGAAGGGACGCGGGTTCTTCTCGAATGGGTGTTGATACAGGTTGTGTTGAGAGAGGAATGGCTTTTACTGGGCGAACGTATAGGATAACGGAGGGGTCATCCGACAGATCGTGTAGAGAGAGGAAATTTGGTTTCGAGACGTCTATCCTATTACGTCTCTGATCTCCTGCGGTGATTGCATTGCCAATATCTTGGAAGATCTTTGATAATGGTTCGTATCCCAAGATGAGATGCGTGGCCCTCACTTACAAGTCTTCACTCACGAATATCTCGGATTTTGAAACTCTGTTAAGGTCCGCAACGCTGATAAGGCTTAGATGGGGCGACACGTGCTGTTTATCTGTAAAAGACATATCCGAGAAGGTAAGTATGTTTAAATAATAAACGAGTAACAGTAAGAATAGTAGAATGCAATGTGTATCAAGGTGATAAAGTTAGAGGAACTAAAACCAAAGTTAGGAAATCTAAATCCTAAGGAATCACACCTGGTTTCCCTGCTGTGACTAGACAATGAGGGCCATCAGACCATCTCCCAGAGGTGATTAGATAGTCATCCTTCATGCCTTTGTTAGATTGGGGAAGATATGATATCAACCTAACAATGCTAGACCTGGATTTGAGGTAGTAACCTACGTTTTTAAGTTCATGGCATTCATACATATGGACGACATCATGCCATGTGAGGTTCGGGCCCATTTGCTCATTTAGAATGTCGACACAACCTAAGATTCTAAACATGTTGGGCGTACATTGATCTGGGCATAATCTATGGTTGCACAGGTATTCACTAGTTACATTTTTCATGGGAAGTGTCATCTCACCCTCTAAAAAGGCGATGATGAAAATGACAACTTCTCCTTTCCTAGCGTTAGTTATGGCTCCTAGGGAGCAATATCTCAAACCCACTTCTGGAGGGATGTGATATTTGGCCCAGAAACCTTCCATACCAGTGTTGGTATCTACTAGACACTTGAATCTACCCATTTGGTTGGGGTAAGAGTGGAAGTTTAGAGAGAGAAAGGATATAATTAGTGGTCGAGGAGAAATGAATTAAAAAGATTGAGGACTTACGGGAAATAGGTAGACACTTCTTCGCGAGCTTCTTGAAAGGAGAGAGAATAGGAAATTTTGAGATTTGATTGATTTCTGAAGTGAGAGGCTGAATTTCGATTCCCTAGGTATTTAGGTGTATGGGAGGCGGCATTGAATGGGAGTTATCCCGCCCAAATTTGAGAAAGAATCCGAACCGTTGGATGTGCATCTCATCATTAAACGTGGAGAACAAAGTGTGACTTACAGCAGTTAATACAGGCGTTACGGATTTCGAAGCGTCAAAATTGGTCTAAAAGAAGCGAAATGACTCTCGCAAGTGTGGCTATTCAGAAAACATGTGGAGGCTGTGGCGTTGGTTCAAAACTCCATTATCCTTCCCTGATGGGGGGAAATATGAAGTTTTGAGGGGCTATTATAGGGGCAGAATGGTAAAAATACACTTTTGGGCCTTGGGTCTAATTTAGGGGTATTCACCTGTTTGAACAGAGCTTTAAAGCCCACAAGCAAACTATTGCTAGAGAGGTTGCTAAGGGTCGTCCAAGGAGAGGCATCTTCTCAATCAAATCAAGTGAAGGCCGTACGGCGCATCAGGATGTTTGAAAGGAAATTCTAGAAGGCCCGTTGGGTGGAAATATCTTCTACAAAACTATAGAAAGGAAGGACAAATGAGAAATATCAGGGAAAAAACTGCTACCACCGCATTAAAGACTTTGCACCTACCTCTCTGGCCACAATAATGGGAGAAATGACCTCTAAGCAGTAGTGATCAGCCTTACAGCTATTATTTGAAGATTTCAAGAGGGTGGTAAATGGGACAAATATCTGAATTGGTGATATGTGCCATAGGTGGAAAAGGGAGGGAAGAAAGAAAAGGAGATATAAAAGGAAGAGAAAGGCATTAGAAGATGGAGGAGGAAAAAGAAAGAGAAAGCACTATACACATCATCTTTACTTTAAATCTATTGTTTGGAGAAGGAAGGCAACACAAGTCATCATCGGCTTACATCCGAGGAGAATTTTTGTTATTTTTATCCACTGATTGTGTGGTAAATGGCAATCTAGCCCACATATTTGTTGTCCAATATCCATAAAACCTAGGTTTTAAGCCCACGCTCTACAAATTTGATTGTATAAGATTTTTTGGGCCTGAACCCATCATGTGGTTGGGTCCGGGTACAAATTGTGCTCTTACAGGACACATAGCGCAAAATTAAACTCTAATTGAAATTCAATTTTTACACAAAATTAATTCACTTGGCACAAAATTCTAAAATTTAGATTAGGTGAGGCATATGGCGCAAAACTAGATTCTAGTTGAATTCCAATTTGAAATTTAATGGGATTTTCTCTCTGTTTTACCTATTATTATTATATATAGATTAGGGTAAATTGCAAAGTACACTCTTGAAGTTTGGGGTTGCTTGAATTTTAGATTCTAAAATTTTTAAGAATTTGATTTTACACCCTAAATTTTGATTCTGTTAGCAAAACTCCACCCTTCATTTGTTTAAAGTGTTAAATGACACAACGGCATGGTGGCATGTTTTATTTTTCACAAATCAGCCATTCAAAATGACACCACTTCAAAGGAAGAAAAAAGGTACTGCTACAATCTCTCTAAACGGCACCATTTTGCCAACTCAAAGCAAAAGTACCGGGTATTCCTACGACACCACCGTTTTGCCCAAACTATAAACACAATTACACAAAGGGAAAAATAGTAAATTAACCCTCAGTTCCCAACTATATAGTTAGCAGGCCCGGTTCCGAAACTATATAACATACTAACATCTCGAGTCTTAGAGGCTTGATTTTAGGCATAAAAATCGACTCTTTGAGGCTCGATTTTTTCAGGTTGATGTGGCCTCTTTGCCACGTGGCCTCCACCTGAAAATCGAGTCTCTAAGACTCGAGTTTTATACCGAGCGTTAGAGACTCGATTTGTATTGGTGAAGTCCACGTAGGACGCCACTTTGATCTCGAGTTTTAGAGACTCGGTTTACTAAATGGAAACCGAGTCTCAGAAACTCGATTTTTAAGTGGGGTCTTCCCATGCCTAAGTCCCATCTGTCACTTCCATGTCTTGGCTGAATAAGTTATCACGTGAATCTTTGGGCAGAGAAAGCATGGTCTAAGTCAGTAGTGGTCTTCAGAAATCTTTGGGCAGAGAAAGCATGGTCTAAGTTATCACGTGAATCTTGGCTGAATAAGCAATCTCGTGAATCTTCAGAAAAAGAAAGCATGGTCTCAGAAATCTTAAAAAAAAGAACTGTACAGAAAAGCAAACATTGCTTCTCTCTCACACATTCAGCAAAACCATCTCATACACATTCAACAAATATTGCTCCTCTCTCAACTCTCACAACTCTCACATAGACATTGCTCATTTCTTCACTCTCATACAATCCTAGTAGCATATTTGCACATCCTCATGTCAGGTAAGGGTCTCCTCACTCTCACATACATACATACATACATACATACATACATATATATATATATATATATATATATATATTTACATACATATATATTTATATATATCTATATATATGTACATATATATATTTATGTACATATATATATTTATATACATATATATATTTTTATATATATTATATAAATATATATATATATATATATTTTAGAAAGTGAGGAGAAAGATATATATATATATATTTTTTTTTTTTTTTTTTTTTTATTCATGATCTAGGAAGTCTTTTTGCTAGCTTTCAGTGAATTTATTGCTTCATTTTCTCCATAATTTGTATTAAATTTGAGTTTGTATATCACATCTGGTATATTTAACTGTATATTAATGCCTTGATTTTGAAATTAGATGATATGTCTAATTTTGATTGCTCATGATCAAATTACACTCATTCATTTGCACATGCTCATGACTTTTGTTGTTTGGTTTGATATTTTTATTTATATTTTTATTAGAACTGAGTCGAAATTTTGTAATGGGGGTGAGTTTTGTCCTTAGTTTTTTTATTTGTTTGAGTACGAACTGATAATGATTGAATGTGTTTGTATGTGATGTGGGGTGAGTATATGCAATTGTGGGGTGAGAAGTTGTAATTTTTGTACTTTGAGTAGATATTCAAGGTTTTGTAATTGATGTTAAATAAAAGAGATAAAATATATGTCACTAACATATTATACTTTACTCTCTAATAGGTTCACAATCTCTGAAGAATATTGATATAAATGTATACTATGGTGGACCCCTTGACAATCCTGGAGAGATTGACGGATTCCCATTTAGAGGGTCGGGTATTGAATGCTACTACATGATGATACGTCGTAAGTTGAAGATGTTGGATGATTTGAAGAGGAAAATAATGCACTCATTGAATTTGAACCCTGCTTGGTATGACATCAAGATTATTTATCGTTACCCACAAGAAGTCCTTCATGAACGAATAAATTACGGGAATATGGGGATCAAAGAAGACAAACATGTAAAGATGATGTTTAATAGGATCCAAAAAATGCCTCAAGTAAATGCTGTTGAGTTGTACGTAAGTTCGGAGCCGCTTGTAGAAGTTGATACTGAAGTGGTGCAACAAACAACTACGGCTTTACAATTTACAGCCCTAGATGATGGATGTACTACAATGGGAGGGTATACAATGGGAGGTTATATGCTCCCATCTCAAGATCATGTTGCTAATACTGGTGAACCCCTCCATCCTCAAGAGACACATTTAGAAGAGGAAGACGAAGACGAAGATCATGCCGTGAATGATGGTGAAAATATTGATGACGTGGATGAATACGAAGAGAGGATTGAGCGAGGTGACTTTGAGAACGATATGGATGACCATGAAGTCGTTCCCAATTTTGAAGAGGAAAATATGGAGTACCATGATAAAGGTGATGCAGACGATGATATTGGCATCCAGCATGATACAAATACGACCACTGCCTACAGACCTCCTGCCTACAGACCTCCTGCCGACTCATTTTACGCAAATACTTGGGAAAATATGGTTGATCCTTCACGTCTTCAGATACCATTTGTTTCTACTTGGGAAGATGGGATGCATTTTCATAAAGGGTTGACTTTTGCAAATAAGAAGGCGGTGAAGCGTGCATTGATAATATACGCAGCAAATGATAATAGAAATTTTATAATCCGGAGGTCGACCAAAAGGAAATTGTGCTCTGCATGCGTTGATGACAACTGCAAGTGGTATGTTGGGGCATTCATGAAGGTTAAACTTAATGGTCTATGGATGGTCACGTCTTATGTGGGTCCACACACTTGTATACCCTTTGGCCTGCGAAGAGATGGTAAAATGATGGATTCTAATTTTGTTGCATCAGAAATTATGGAAAAATTGCGACAAAATCACACTGCTCGTATACAAGATCTCTGGGACATCATACATACTAAGTATAAACATGAGCTTTCTTACTATAAAGTATGGGATGCAAAACAAAAGGCAATTGCTAAGATATATGGGGATTGGGAGGAGTCTTACCAAAGGTTGCGAAAGTTGTTGTTGGCATACTTGGATCAGGATTCGGGTACCCAGTACAACTATCACACCATACCTAGGCCATACGAGAATTCTGCATTACGACGCTATGTATATTAGGCATTTGCTCCATGCATTGCTGCATTCCAATATTGCAGGCCAGTGATCAGTATTGATGGGACTCATTTGTATGGTAAATACAAAGGGGTTTTGATGATTGTAATGGCAACCGATGCCAACCAAAAGGTTTTGCCTCTTGCCTTTGCTGTTGTGGACAAGGAGTCAGAGGCTAGTTGGGGGTGGTTTTTAGAGTGTCTCAGGGCTTCGATTGAGCATGTTACACCTGCCAATGGCATTTGCATTATTTCTGACCGACATAAGGTATCAAAAACGCCATTCGACAGTGGCCTAGAGGGAGGGACGGAACAAAACAGGTATATCACCGATATTGCCTTCGACATGTTGCTAGCAACTTCAACAGACGCTTTGATGACCCGATTCTAAAGGCATTGGCCTTGAAAGCTGGATATGCGACCCATGAAAGTAAATTTGAATCTATAATGCAAATCATTAAGGAGGCCGAGATTAATTTACTGAGGGGTGTAGACTCTACTAATCACCATGTTGCACGCTGTATGCCATACACACATTTAATCAGTGAGGATTTGGACAAATGGACTCAGTCACATAATGGTGGAAGACGTTACGGGGCAATGACAACCAATATCTCTGAGTGCTTTAATGGGGTACTGAAAGGTGCCCACGGTTTGCCCATTGCGGCAATGGTTGAGTTCACTTGGTCCAAACTTGTTGCATATTTCCACGATCGACATAAAAAAATTACGGAAGATCTCTCTCGAGGTAAGGTGTGGAGTGATTATGCAATGGAGATCTATAACAAAAATGCGCAGAAAACTGCAGGTCACACTGTGAGGAATTTTAATCATGAAACTGGTGTATATCAAGTGCTTACCCCGTACAACGACCATAGAGGTGGAGGGGGAAACCACAGTCATGAAGTGCACGTATTTGATAGAATATGTGGTTGTAGAAAGTGGCAAAGCTTGAAGATCCCTTGTTCACACGCAATTAAAGTTCTCCAAGGTCTGCACCTCGATGCGACCAGCTATATTGACCCATGTTATAATTTGAACAACGTCATTCACACATATTCACATAATTTTGTGGTGCCAAAGTCAGAGTCATTGTGGAGGGATGTTCGCGGACCACGGTGGGTGCCTGACCCACAGCTGTTGCGGGCCAAAGGTCGTCCTATGGCCTCAAGAATAAGGAATGAAATGGATGGGGTACGGCGAGAACAGGGAAGCCGGAGGGAAGATCCGAACTTGAGGGAGATTCAACCAAGGCAGCAATATGGAGTGTGTCATCAAGAGGGGCATAACCATAGAAGCTGTCCCAATTCTCGTGGGGCTTCGACAAGTGGTAGTGCTACAAACTAGGCAAGTGCTCTCACTGTTTTTATATAATATGCTATGAATTTCATTTGGTTTTTGTTCTTCGCATTTGGAAACTAACGATTGTATTTTCATGTTTGTCAAGCGAGCGAAGACTCGATTGAAGTTTTGGCAATGTACGTGGGACTTGTAGTTATCTTCTGTATATGCATGTGCTGAATGTTGTGGTTATGTACAAGTGTTTTTTTTTTTTATTGTTGAATGTTGTTGCCGAATGTAGACTATGTTAATTTTAGTTAGTTGTTATTTTCTATATTTTGTTTATTGTTGAATGTTGTTGTAATTGAGGAATTTGCTATCCATTGTACTCGTCACATTAGTTGCGTTGTGCAGCTTTTGTCTAGCCAGCAATGAATAGTAACTGTTTGAATCCAGTTGTTTGTTTCTGATGTACTACTCCCTTTGATTGGTTGTATCTTGTTGTTTACTGCTGTAGGGGAAGGGAAAAACTAAATCTCGTTTACTGCTACAGTAGCTGCAACCAAAAAAAAACAAAAAACAAAATCCCAGTGGAAATCGAGTCTTTGAAACTCGATTTCCTTTGGTTAAATTCAAACACGGCATTTCCACGGGATGATATTTTTAGAAAACCACTAAAGTAAAATCAAGGATTTAAAAACTCGAATTTTAATGTAAATCGAGGCTTTGAAACTCGATTTTCAAAGGCGGCATTTCCGCGGGATATTATTTTTTTAAAAAAACCACTAAACTGAAAATCGAGGCTTTGAAAAACGATTTTCAATGTAAATTGAGGCTTTTAAACTCGATTTTATATGTAAATCGAGGCTTTGAAACTCGATTTTTCAAGGCGGCATTTCCTATATATTATTTTTAAAAAAAAACCACTAAATTAAAAATCGAGGCTTTGAAAAATGATTTACAATGTAAATTGAGGCTTTTAAACTCGATTTTATATGTAAATCGAGGCTTTGAAACTCGATTTTTCAAGGCGGCATTTCCTATATATATTATTTTAAAAAAAAAACCACTAAATTAAAAATCGAGGCTTTTAAACTCTGTTTTATATGTAAATCAAGGCTTTCAAACTCGATTTTGAAAGGCGGCATTTCCACGGGATAATTATTTATCGAGGCTTTGAAGAACGTGTTTCAATGTAAATCGACACTTTTAAACTCGATTTTATATTTAAATCGAGACTCTGAAACTCGATTTAGATTTTATGTTTTTCCATTTTTGGCAAACCAAATTTGAAAAAAGCTACTGTAGAAATTTGACACGTGATTTTCATTTATCTTTTTGATATATTTTTAAAAAGTCACATAATAAAATCGAGCCTTTCAAACTTGATTTCCTTTGGTTAATTTTTGTTTCCAAGGCTCGATTATTTTTTACTATGTTCTCAGGGGATATATTTAAAAATCGACAATTTGAAACTTGATTTCCACATTAAAAATTGAGTTTCAAAGGCTTGTATTATACATTTGATAACTAATTTCAGATAAATAACAAAGAAAAAAATTAATGTAAAATAGAGGGTGTTTAATTTCAAACTTCTGCACAACTACGTGTTTAGTTTGAAATACATAAATTAAATAGTTTAGTTTCTAAATTTGATAACTAATTTCAGATAAATAACAAAACTATGAAACACATCTAAAATACAGTTATGAAATTTCAAACTTCTGGAATTAAATAGTATTGCAGAGATAGAAGATATAAATTTTTTCCTCTTATACATGGCTTATCAAGAAAATAAATTAGATTTTTCTATAAATAAAATCATACATTGGATTAGGTGGCCTACATTAAGTACTTGAATTGGATTGAAGATTGATGCAACTGAAGAAGTTACAACATAAAATCTAAATATCTGACCATTAACATAATGACCATTACTTTAGTTTCCAGACTTTACAGTTGCAAATAGAATACCTATACATACAATGTGGTCCACTGGGGACTCTTGCACTAATATAACAACAAGATCACAATTTATTTTATAGGTACACCAATACATTTTATGATAGCAAAAAAAACTGTCATATCTCTTTCAAGATGCCTCAAGACAGTTAACCACAAAATCAGCTCCATATATTGAAAGTGGTTGAAGTGTACAACGACTATGTGTCCATAAACTCACATCATAACCCACACCGCCAGATAAAATCAATCATTGGGTAGAAATGTTGCTGATTTCGTCATTTTATGGAGGTTCATATGGTGGCCGGTTTTCAAGTTCTGGTTCAGCAGCAGCGAGATTCTCTTTAGCTTAATGATTCTTTCTTGACAAGATTCTTCTTGCTCCTGAAGTCTTCCATTTCGTTATATTTTTCTCTCGTACTTGCACACCCTATAGAAAATGTAATGAACCTCCAAACCTGAGAATAAATACAATCGTGTGACAAGAAACGTACAGCTACGCGGCACCACAGGAGATTCTTTCTTGGCAAAATTTAGTAATTAACTCTTCAAAAGTTATAAGATAGAAAACTTACGTTAACATGCATTGTCCTTAATTTCGCCAGTGAAGGTAACATCAGGCAAACGCAAGCTTAATAAAAAAATATATTGTGACATTAACTCCAATTTCCTGCAGATTAGAATTGAACACTGTAAATGTTCCAACATCTAACACCAGAGTCACAATAGACAAATATATTTCTCATAACAATCAAGCTAAATATAACATGTGCACCTGATAATCATAAGCTACTATAGAGAACACAAGATGGGAATATAATGAAGGGGATACAATTTTTCAAGTGTTCAAATTTGTAATAATTGGAGCCATGAGTTGGAAACTGTTAGACTAGGACATGGGCCAATCATGTAGGGTATTGCCGGGCATATGCATTATCTACTTATAATTACAAAATATTTTCTGACAAAATGCAAGTGAAAGCAGCAAAATTATCTGTCCAAGAAACACAACCTACCAACACTGCTGACCAAATTGAACATGTAAATCATCATGAAACTGAGCAATCAAAGCAATCCCTATAGAACTGACCTTGCATTCCGAGATTACGTGCAGACATGACATAGAACTGACCTCTGACCACCAACCACACAAACAGCACAGGTTCCAGTTGATGTAGATTCATCCTTGTAATAATGTACCTGATTAAAATTTTCATAATTGTCTTAACATGAGGAAGAAGGTGAAGACATAACCAACGTTCAAACCCAGTCTAAGACAAAGAGAAACTCACATTAACACCGGCTGATTCTTAATTTTTTGTCATCTCCTCTCCAAACTTCTCATTTCCAATGGAGCCAATGTAACCAATTGCACCATTACATTTGGAGCATCCACTGGGAGAGACAACAAAAAACCACTAAATTGTACGGAGAATCAATCAATTCTATTCCAGTAGAAATTTAGCTTCATTTGGAAATGAATAATTTAGCTTGATTGAATGTGTCTTTGTAGCACCTAAAGTGACACGTTATGCATATACTGTTTCCAGCAAGGTTTTCACATAGGCCACTATGTCAGGCACTTCGCTGTGAAATTCAAGAGAAAGATAGTCTCTAGCACAAATCAATGACAGTATCACTCTTGAAATCCTAAATCCTCAGGTTTCCATTCATTTAAATTTTCTATAGGGGGTGCAAGTACGAGGGAAAAATATAAAGAAATGGAAGACCTAAGGAAGCAAGAAGAATCTCGTCAAGAAAGAATCATTAAAGCTAAAGAGAATCTCGTTGCTGCTGAACCATAACTTGAAAACTGGCCGCCATATGAACCTCCAAAAAATGACGAAATCAACAACATTTCTACCCAATGATTGATTTTATCTGGCGGTGTGGGTTATGATGTGAGTTTATGGACACATAGTCGTTGGAGACTTCAACCACTTTCAATATATGGAGCTGATTTTGTGGTTAACTGTCTTGAGGCATCTTGAAAGAGTTATCAATCTGCAAGCTGCCTATTTTCAAAGTTTATAAGGGATGGAGGGACAATTCCAGCTTCAAATTTGTATGTGCTATTGTCCTACAAAAATGAAGAGTGCGTACATTTTTAAATCTAACATGAAGCACTAAACAAGGCAATTAATCATGTTCCATTGGTCATATTAGTTAGGTCAAATTGGGCAGAAAGGCAATCACTTTAAAACATACATTTTTTTTATCTATGGTAACCTCTTGTTTAATTAACAATTCAATGCATACTTCACAATCAGATGATAATGTGAGGATACCAAAAGGCTTTGAACAATGTTTCTTGGTGCTGTAACTCCCTCCAAAATCACAGAGCTGATTTTCTCACTTTTTACCTCGCATGCATTTACCCACAAACAAACCCCCCATATCTACTTATAATTCAAACATGTGAAAGGCATGTACATCCCAATAAAAATTTAAACTTTGCTAATTCTATCATGAAGCTAACTTCGACTACCCTATTGAGGATTTCTGCCAACCCCAACAATCCTACACATGTCATTGCAAATCAGGCCAGAGGAAATAACGATTTTTCTGAATATATACAAAAGAACTTCATAATAAACCATTGCCATGTTGTATTTAATCATAAGTTACCATCAAAATCCCTATAATTCATGTCAGGAAAAATCTATTTAAAGAAGAATTTTTTGGAAAAAAAACATGGATTGAACAATTTAAATGAGAAGTGGAGAAAGTATGTATATTGCAGAATGTAACACGGAACAATTGAGTCAGTAGTAGTTGTTGAACATCTTCCAATTACAAAAATTTCACTGCTCACCATCTTAGCCAGGGACTCAGCTACAATTTGGGGATGACCAGCAGTAGCAGCAACCTGTGCCCTAGCTAGGAGAACAACCTTGGACTTATCAGGGAACTTTTCAGCAAACTGTCCTAGAACTTCTTCAGCTCTCACAGCTTTGTTCTCTCTCACAAAGACAGCAGCTTGAAGCAGTACAGGCATCACACTATCAGCAAACATGTCAGACAGTGCAGCAACAAGTTCTCGACCCTGTAAAGAATCCAGAGAGATAGAGTGTGATCAAGAAAAATACACTCCCACAAGTTTCCAGACTTTGTCAGGATTAAATTGAAATTAGAAAGGTTAAAAATAAAGAATGCAAAACCTGATCCAGCCTATTTGCGTGGAGAAGCAAAAGAACTCGATTTGCATATACTGCTTCCCTTTGTTTTGGTGAAAGCTTCAAGTTAAGTCCATGAGCAAGCTAGAAGTTCTGTAAATCTCTCTCTTTCAGCCTATCAAGTTTCCTTAGGCCATCATCTTTTGGACCTTTCAATGCAATGAGGTTGTTCACTGCCACTGCCAGTGATGACTCATCTGCCAGATCTCGATTAATAATGTCTGTGTAAGCTTCAATGGCCTCTTGTTTGTGCCCAAGGAGCTGATGAATAAAGCTAATTTGCATTACTTGCTGCCTCCATCAACAAAACAAGAAATAATCGAATATATACATAATGTAATAATTTTACCTGCTGAACATAAGCCAACTGGACAGCTATAGGAGCCAATTCAATCTCTATGTCATCATCAAGCAAGCTATCTTCCATTAGGGTTTCCTGACGAATTCTGACAACAACAAGCACATTAGCATCCAGTGGAGATATTACCACTTTTCCTACAAAAGTTTCCCCCTGCTCTGCCCCCAATCCCCCCTCATTTTTTAAGTACATGCATGTGCTTACAGTTCAGAGCATATGAATTCATTCCACACTTCAATCCTCATTTACTTCATACTACTAGACAGTTAACCTCCAACCACTAGGCTGCACCTTGACAAGTGGCACTCTATTTTATAACTATAACTATATTAACCCCCCCCCCCGGCGCTACCTGTACAACAACTAAGCCTTAGTCCCAAAATTTTAGGGGTCAACTATGGATCCTCTAACATATGGAAAATGGTTTGTGCTTCAAATATTTTCCACTTTTTTAGCTTCTTTATTTTTAACAATAACCAGCAAAACATTTACCTCTGACTTGTTTGTTTTCGGCTGTACCAACAATATATGTAAATTTGGAGTTTATGCTTGAAAAATACACTCACCATTTCAGATTTCAACTTCTCCAAATGCTTTGCCAATATCAATATTGGATCTCTTATTCTCCACTTCTTGAGCTCTCTTTTTATCTCTCGCCAACTGGGAAATCCTCTTGATCTTTTTTGAAACTTCAGAACTTTGTGGATTGTATTGCAAAGCTGTTTGAAAGGCAGCTAAGGCCTACAATATATGGATAGGATAAACATCAGTAGCAAAATACCAAAACCACCAGCTCTTGGCAGTACATTCCAAAACAAAATCCCACAAAACTTCCAACTGCCCATGTCTTAACAGATTATTTTTCAGCTTTTAGAAAATGGGGTCATTTGAAAAGGCTGTAACTAGAAATAAGTAAAGTCAAAAACTTTCAAGTCCTTTTCTGCCTTCCCCAAAACTTCTTCTCTGTTGTGTTTACTGATTCTGTTTAATATGAAATTATAACACCAACATGTTTGTGAATGCTAACAAGATAAGTGAAGACCTAATGTAAGGATAAATTGCCACATCACTTAGATCAGGTAAATTACCTACTAAAAGTTGTAAGGAACAAACTGTAAGAACAAACCAAACCCAGAAAGATATTAAGAAGTGAAACAACAGATCCCTTTTTTCTCCTGGGCTAAGCGATACAACCATTTGTTGTAATTAGGAAAAGACATATATGCAAGTAATCAGAAGGCAGGCATATTGAAAACAAATTAAAGCATGCAATACTAAAGAGGCAAGATGTCTCACTTGGAATTTGAACCCCCTTCCCCCACTCAAAAAAAAAAACCCACAGAAAAAAGAAAGAAAGAAAAAATGAACTCATTACCTATGCACCTGAAATATGACCTTTTTGCTGTTGCTGGTGATGTCACGACTTACTTTCACCACTCTTTCACGTTTCTCATTCTACAAAGACAATATGATTTTAATTAATAGTTAATATAATGAGCAGTGCCAACAAATTGTAGCAAACCTCAAATGGCAGTAATTTTTATTATCCAAGAATCTAGAAGATGTGTTTATGTTGCAGAATGTATCCACATCTTGTAGAGTGATCCAGCTTCTCACAATTTTTTTTTTTTTAATGTCACTAAAAACTGCTAGAAGAGGCACAACCCTAGTACACCCAATGCATATATACAACTTCATGCAATATCCACATCCACTCAAATAGTTATTAACATTACGCACAGTGCCTAACCAAGCAGCTAAAAGTTAGGATAAGTGCTTGACAACAATGATCTACCATACAACATTTACCCTCCAACTCCCACATTGTTCACTTCCTCGTGCTGTTTACACACATAAATGGACAACCCACATATTTGGCACACAATGTAGCAGACCATCAAGGATAAGACTGCATAAATTGGATCAACAAATAAAGATTTCAAGTAATCTTGACAGAAAAGTAAAATAGATGATGCATGACCGAAAGTATTACAAATAGAAACCCCAACATCTTTAGCTAATAGCTGAAAAAGTGAATCTTCTGGACAATCCCAAATGATGATGCAACCATGGCATGGTTAGAGAAAGAATATCCTCTTTGGAAGCCTAAGGTTAAGGCAAAGCCTAAGAATAAGTTTCCATGGTAGTTTATATATATATATATATATACATATATATAATATTTTATTTGGTTATTCTAGAATCAAGGGTATTTTATTAATTCTATAATTGTTGGGAATAAACCATAGTTATGGGCCATGGGTTTTCTTTTCATAAGCAAGACTTATATAGTTTATGGGTCTTTAAAAATGTTTTATTATATTTTTTTCCTTCTCTTTTCAACTGTAAATCAAATATTTTCTCTTTTGAACCTTAACTCTTCTTCCAAGTTTTAAACCCAAGATGTACAAATTCTCCTAATCCCAAACCCACCAAAACCACACATGGACAAATCCAATTTGTCTTTTGTCACCCAACATGGGGAAGATGCAGTCAAAATGCCTATTACAAACAACCAATCCAATAAGGTTTTGAAGAAGAAAAGTTAAAGATCAGGAATTATCCTTTCAAAATCCTCAAAACTCCAGTTCTCCAAAGCTGCAATCTAAACAAAAAAAGCAACTTTAGACAGAACCTTAGGCTTCTAGATAGACTTCCAAGGGAAGGATTGATCACCACTTCCAATCAAAACCCGGTTATATGAACTAACCTCCTTTTCTTGGCAGGTCATCCAGCAAATCTTATCCTCCCCAACTCCCCTCAATGGAACTCCATAAATAATTTCCTTCAAAATGGATAAAGACTCCAATTCTCAATCTTGAATAGCTCTAATGAAACTCAAATCCCAATACAAAACTCTGTTGGAGAACTTCATGATATCAGTCACATAAGCCTCCTTGTTAATTTTCTGATTTCTAGGCCATACAATATATATACACACACACACATTCATTGATTTAGGCAACTAAATGTGTAAGTTTCAGGCTAGCATCCAGGTTGCATCATACAATCAAAACAATGACCAGAAAATGACCATTAACCGTTGGATCCTTGCATCATCATAATTTTTTCAAAGTTTGAAGACCTCTAAATTTTTTTATGATGTGGAACCTCATAAAAGGCAAGGCCCTTTAGACACTCCTGGGGAGAAAACCTCAGATACATGACCCCACCAGCCAAAACTGTGTATCAAGTATCCCAAGGGACCCTCAGGTGGGGATTCCAACCTAGGATGTATGGGTCTACACAGCTCATCTCAAGCCTTCCAGCACTGGGCCAGACTCAAATGGGTTATAAGTAATCAGACATGTAAAAATATCCATCTAAGTGATGCGACATTTAAGTGGCATTAAGATAAATTCATTAGATCATATGTCATCACTACACAGTCGTAGCATTAAATCATGGCCCATGCAAAGAATAAGTAATGCCAAGCGCTGTAAATTACAAGGAAACAACATAGAGAGACACTGCTTACCGCTAAGTCTCCAGTCAGAAGAACTGGCTTCAAAGAATCATACATTCCAAAGTAAAGACCACGGTACACAATGATACCAACACATGAAATGTTGAATCCACGGTAGAGACCAGCAATACCATCAGTTGCCAGTGTCCTTTTGTAGACATCAACCAGACCATTGAATTGCCTCTCTCCTCCCTTCTTTGCAGCCTTAGCATCATTAGCCAGACGGGTACAGGCATAGTCCAGCGAGTAAACAAAGAGAAGGGATGAAGCACAAGCTGCACCACCAGAGGCCAAGTTACCAGCAAACCATTTCCAGTAACCATCCTTGTCCTTCTTGAAGTTGAAAAGCCTCTTGAAGTAATCCTTGAATGCAAAGTTCAAGGCCTGGTACAAGTTTCATAGAGCAAACATAGGCATTAGAAGCTTGACAAATACTACTTTTTCAGACAACAAAAAATGGAAAATAGAGAATAAAAATACTAACCTGAGTAGGGAAGTAACGGATGACATTAGCAGTGTTCCCTCTCCACAATGAAGCAAATCCCTCATCCTTAATTGTTCGGCCGAAAAATCACCAATACCCTTGTAGGGTTCGGACAACCTCCCGGATTTAATCATCTCATCCTGGTTCTGAATCAATTGGAGCAGCAGCTGTTTTGGATACGGCAGCAGATACACCACCCATAAGGAAATCAATGAGAAAGTTTCCTTTCTCTTTAGGGGCTGCAATGAAAATTGGGGAGGCAGTCGATGCAACCGCAGATAGATCAGTAGTAGCTCCATAAGCTGGCATTATGGGATACTGGAAGGCAGCTTTTGAGTAGTTTCCAAATGTGGCACGCCTTTGGTACAGAGCTGCCTGACGGTAAGCACCATCAAAACTCTGAACATCCATGGAAATACCAGAGCGGAGATGGAGCTGGCCAGCTACCTTCTGAAAGACTGTGGGGTGTTGAACCTGATCAACCATTTTCACTTTCCCTGCAAGAAATGAACACTTTAACGTCAAAAATAGCCGATACCACAAGGAAACACAACATGACAATAAAAATCAACATAGGCAAGAAAGATAATAATCATAAAATAATATATAATGCCTTTTTCTGTGGTGAGTACACTGGATCAAGACCATAACCCATGGTTTGGTTGAATCAACATAACTGAAAATAAATATTAAGGTAAATTGGTTTTGGAGCTCAACAAAGATTGTATTCTCTTTTTGAGCTCTATTCTTTTATTCAAAGTAAATCACTAGCCAAGTTACAGCTAGCAATATGCACCTTTAAATGGCTCAAATCTTAAAGCCATTCATAAGTTATTAGAATTTAGAAGGGTGTAAACCATCTTTAACTTAATTCCATGGTCATAACACAAAGCTAATTAAGAGCTTTGAAAAGGTCACAGATCTTATTACTTTCATCTTAAATTACAGCTAACACAACTCACATGTTTGTACTCACCTCATAAGTGTAACAATTATCAAAACACACCAATAATTTTTGGAAATGGAAAAAATAAAAAACTGAATATTATTCTAGACGCTAACCATTCAGACCTAAAAGTCTCTCAGAACTAATGTATTGCCATAGCCTCCAGCAGTACAGAGCAATTTTTGTCAGCAAATAAGAAGATAAAATATGGTTTTGCAATCAAAAGAGCTTACAATTAAACTCATTGTAAACCATTAATAAATAAAGAGAGTAGTATTAAACCTGCAAGCCATATTTGCTAGCTTCCATTTCAGCTATCATTGCATCACTAATTGAATAAGTAATGTCTTTGTCATCAGCCTTAGCATCCTACAAAGCAAAGCAGGCAGAAAATCATACTTTTTAGTACATCTGCAATTTACAAAACCACAGACTCTAACAAAATTCAAAGCAATCTCACCTCAGACTCGAACTCTGGAATGACGCTGCCCTCCACCTCTGTTGCAGCAAGGGATCCAAAATCGATATTGTAACTGCTGGTTTCATCAAGGATGTATGGCACAATTATTGACAAAGACTAGACATGAGAATGAATAGTCTCATTCACATCTTCCCCAATAAAATGTATATGAATTTTTTTCCAAGTGGTTCAGTGTAATGAAAGCAGATTTACTGAAAAACAGATACAAGAAACCAAGGATTCAATTTTCCCTTTCAATTTCAATTCCTTTTAGATTGTGAAACAAAATTTTACCTTAAGAAACAAATATAATTATACTTTGAAAATAATGCACACTTCCAAAACAACAATAAGAGTCTGACCTCTTCACTAATGAAGATTGTTTTGATTCAATTTTTAACCATTAAATTAATATTTCTTACCATCTTCTTCACCCGCATCAATGTCATTTTGGCCCCCTAGGTACACTTGATCAATCACCTAGTTCCAATAATGTACGTTAAAACCATAGTGGAAAACAAAAATAATATCATGCAGTACACAACAGTAGATTGAAATGTGAAAAGAGGAATACCACTGGGAATAAAGTGTGTTGTTTCACATTAAGCATTGAGTTACCTTTTTTGAATCTTACATTGTCTTGTATAATGAGGAGGAGATCTTGCATGTCCTTCGTCAGATGCCTCGGGCCCAGAATTGTGTCCATGTTTGTGCCCCCCTGTCCCACAAGAAGGTGCTTTTGATATGCGTTTCGGCCGACCTTTTGTCACTGCAGATAACCCAACAGTCTGCTCAGCCTGAACATGGGGTGGGTCGATGGCTGAAGAAGGGCCAGTAGGGGTACTGTGGGAGGGTGGCTCTTGCTGCATGTCAGGTGGGGTTGGATCAATACCCAGGTCAAAGGATGGAATAGGTGACAACTGAGGAAATGACTGTGGGGTGGGTGGGCGAATGTCGGACCCAAGACAAGGATGTGGGGTGGGTGGAGGGATGGTGGGGCAAAGAGATGGATGTGGGGTGGGTGAAGGGATCGTGGGGCTAGTGGATGGATGTGGGGTGGATGAAGGGATGGTGAGGCTAGGGGATGGATGTGGGATGGTGGGGCTAGGGGATGGATGTGGGGTGGATGGAGAGGGATCAGGGGTAGGGACAACCCTCGGGGTAGCAACAGGTCGACGAGGGCAACATCTGGCCGAAGCTGTGCTCGTGCTTGGGCCTTCAATAGTACTTGGGCCTGTAGGGGTAGCTGCCTCCTCATTCAGGGCCTCAAGGATAGGAGGTTGTACACGTTCAATCGCATGCATGGCCGTCAGCACCTCAGTAATGTCCTTGTGGTCCTCCGTGCCCACTGGGTGACGCCTCAACAAACGAACATATCCTTCAATCTACACATGGAAAACCACACATTAGTAATGCAATACGAAATCAACAATGCCAATCGATAATAAATACAATGTTGGTTCTGAATTTGATTCCAAGCAACCATTATTGCAAATTATAAGGAGACTAAGTGTTAAGCAAAAAATGTAGTAACGTATATCATGTTCTCTAAACAGTGGTTTCATGGTAGGAAGTACAGTAAGATGTAGAAGACATTGAGAAGTTACCAGCACAGTCACTATAACACTGGGCCTATCGATGAACCTCCGAGTTATCCTTTTGAACCAGTCGTGGTACTCGTGCTATGGAGGCATATCACCAAGTACTGCTTCACAACGCCGTTGAAGGCGATTACCCCACTCATCAATATGCACAGCATGTTTTCTCGTCCAATCAACACCAACCTTCCCCCTCAAATCAATGTCATGAAGCACTGTGTCAGTGTCAACATCGCGGGGAATTTCTTGGATCATCCCAAATTGACGAATAACACGATCCGGTATATGTTTTTCTACTAGGTGGAAACATACAAGCGGCATCGTTGCCGTCCACACAGCCCTCCCTGCAACACACCACGGCGGAAGGTCCTTTAACTCAGCTTCATATGGCTGCCACACCACCTACAACAGCCACAAAACAAGTACACAACACATTAGACAACAATGTTTATAATTCAAAGCTCACCAAACCTATATCTTGTTCCTAAACATGTAAAACAATGCATTTTCATACCTGGGCTGGCAACATTAAAGCTATTTGTTCGCGATACCTGTCCCTGAAGATGTGGGTGAGCCTATTTTTTTTGTTTGGAACCCACAACCACCTACAATCAAGAACAATGGATCAATATCTACAACTTTCCTACTAAGATAATTCCAATGTTAAAACTATAATGTAATCACATATAAATACTGAGATGTACGTTATAGATATTTACTTAATTAATAATATCACTAGAATAAGAAACAGTCCGTATAAAAAACAAAGCACGTTCAAGCCACATGACAATCATTTTTTGCTCGTATATTAACGTAATCATATATATTGAACCTCAGTTTAAAAATTTGTTATGTTCACATAAAAAATTGCTAGAAGCCTTTAAAATAAATAAATAAAATTAAGTTACATGATTGTGGGCTTAGGTAATGATCACATAATGTATATCACTCTCATGAGGTAGAAACTTACTTTAGGGACAGTGGACCATGCACTAGAGGACCATAAGCACCCATTAGCGGGCCATGCTCAACTACTGGACACAAATAAGGGAACCTAGCCCATGCCCAATACTGGACCAATAGTAAGCACCCACCAATCTGACTGGTGTCCTCGCTTGCCCTGCATAGCTCTCGGTACAACCATGCAAGGCAAGCACTTCCCCAACTGTACCTTCGTGGGTTGCGAAGGTCTTCCATTAGATGCACCCATATTAGATGCACCCTATCGCCGGATTTGTCCATGAAAATTGTGTCCTCCAGTAGCGCTAGGATGTAGCATCGTGCATACTTATGCAGTTGATCCTCTTCAGCATTAGGCGGCAATGGATTAGCAACTTGCTCCAAAAGCCGGTTGATGAGAATCCTCTGGCCAGTAAGTTGCTTATGGTTGCCTTCATTTCTAGGTTCAAAGCCAAGGAAGTCCTGGCACACATCCACCCAAGTTTTCTGCATGCTCCATGTTATAGCGTCACCATCAACAGGAAGCCCGAGAAGAACCTCCACATCCTGCAATGTGATGGTGACCTCACCATGTGGCATGTGGAATGTGTGAGTCTCGGGCCGCCATCGCTCCACTAAGGCCGTTATCAGGCCATGGTCAATCTCTCTACTCGGGACCCAAAGGAGTCCCTCCAAACCAACTGCCTTGATGATGTTCCTAAGTCGGTCGTCAACCAGTGGCTCTCGATTGGAGAACTCTGAACTACGGCTACGGCAAGTAACGGACCTTGGATCCTGCACAGAACAGAACCATGGATTAATATATGACACCAAATGCATGTACATTGTATGAATTAAATGCATGTACATTAGTTAAATCTTTAGTGTTGTGTTTTACCTGCCCATTCCAAATAGCTTCGGACCGATGCTTCAACTGTTGTGACAACACCGACGTGTCAATGGGTCCAGGCTGTGTATAGTCAATCCGCCCAGCATTTGTAGCAGCCATACTACACAAGAAAGTAAAAGAAAGTCAATAATTGAAATAGAATCAAATAAAATATCCCAACACAGTAAATGCAGACAATGCAAGAACTTAGCAAATAAAATAAAAAATATAACACTACAACAATATTACATTAATAAACACCTATAGGGAACATACCATGAAAATAAAGTCTTTATGTGCAGGAAAATGAAGCAAGGGTAAATCCACTCATTCATCAATATACACATGTTCCATATTGCAGAATTCTGACTCATAATAGAAGTCTCTGGTCTCCTATTCCAGAAAGTTTTTATTACTTACACCTAAGAAAATTAAGTGGAATGTGAAAAATGAGTTGACAGTTTCTTTAGTGTGAAACTTTTTTTCTCATGGACAGAATTAGGGTGCTAAATCTTGGATTCTTAAGGATCATCCCACACCCCACCTCTGCCCCCTGGGATCTTTTAGTTTTTTTGTTCCTAAGGTTTTACAATTTGGAAAGTTCAATTAGCTGTTTTAAGCTGATGTCTCTTCCAATCAGGTTGCCTAATTATATATGCTAAAAAGAACCATCTATAAAAAGGGGGGAAAAAAAGATAACAGAGGTGAGTGGTATTACCTATCAAGAAAATAATTTGGATCACAACCTTCTAATAACCTTTCCAAGTTTTCTTTAATAATATACACCAAAAGAGGTTGGACATTGGTGTAATGGCAAGTGCCCTTTGCCTATATGATGCGTCATGGTTTTTAGTTTGAGATCATTCTCTCCAAAATTGGGGATAAGGTTACCTACTAACCACTTCTCTCAAACCCTACAAAAGTGAGGAACCTTATGCATTAGGTACAACCTTTTTTTTATTATTATCATACACTAGAACCATTGAAATTAAACACTCATGATTATAGAAGAGGAGAATCATTTAGCATAACAGGGATATACTAGAATGAAGCTGATATCAATTAGGTTCACCCTCACCATACCATACTGAAAGGTAAAGGTACCTGTAGCAAATATCACAATTCACAAAGATGTAAACTATATCATACTGTGTTGTGTGTAAATGGAAAAACAAATTCCCATTCCAGTTCTGGTTTGCATACGACAATGATTGATGTTCCAAAATACATCAGGTCAATGCTTACAATACACTAATCAACATATTCATTTCCACATAAAACTGAGTATACTTTAATTCATAAACTAGATTACTAAAGGGAATACATATACATTGGGATGCTTATCATTTTTCTGAAAAATAGCATTGAGATCACCATCAACAAGAAAATAATCAGCCACTCAGGCTTTAACAGCTTGTTTTGTGATCAAAAGGTCCAAAGAACAACCAAATAGATTGAATGTATCTAGCTTAACACAGAGCAGTCCAAATTAAATCTACTAACTTATAAGCCATTTAAAATCACTGGCAACATTCTTATAGGCCATAGCCAGTGTCCAGGTGAAAATAAGATATTATACCTAATAAAAATATAAAAAATATAAAAAATCAAAACCACAAACCAAAATAGAAAAAAACTTTGATTTTTCCCACTGTTTCTCGGCAACCACACAGCGACTAAAGACAAAGCCACTCACCTTTCCTTTTAGTTTTGAGAGACGCGGTCTGAATCGAATGTCGTGGCTTTGTGAAATCTTTTGGCGAAGCGAAGGCGATCAATGTGGAGCTTGAGAGTGGAGACTGTGAGAGAACAGTGAAAGAGGAGAGGCTGCACGAGGGAGAGAGGAGAGGCTAAGGTTCAGTGTGAAAGAGAGAGGGTGGGTGAGAGGGAAGAGTCTGCTCTTTGTCTTGGTGAGTGAGAGTGGAGAATGTTTACAGGTGAGGCGTTAAATTCGAATAAACCCCAAATTGAAATCGAGTCTTAGAGACTCGGTTTTCGTTTTCCACGTGGACAATGTGGACCAACCACGTCAGACCTAGATGGCCATGTCACATAAATCGAGTCTCTAAGACTCGATTTCCAGGTGGAGGCCACGTGGGCAAAACGCCACATCATTCTGGACAAACCGAGTATCAGAGGCTCGATTTTTAGCCCAAAATCGAGCCTCTGAGACTCGAGATGCTAGTAAATTATATAGTTTAGAAACCGGGTCTGCTAACTATATAGTTGGAAACTGAGGGTTAATTTGCTATTTTGGCCTTACACAAAACATAGGATCTGCAATGTGACACACCGTTTCTGCCATTCAACTACCTATTCCCAAAATCAAAACCCCAGGTACAATTCAGGAAAGGAATAAAGCATAAATTTGTTACAATGCAGTATTGTCATTTGACAGTTTTCCATTCTCTCTGCAGTAGTGGTTGTGGCTTTGTCAAGCTTGTCTAAGGGTGCTTCCCACTTCATGTGGTAACATGTCCCCCACCACCATACCTACCCTCTTGCCCATTGGCCTTTGCCCCATCCTAACCGCCTCTCATCATGAACCCAGAAGAACCCGATCTCACCATAATAGCAAACTCGCCTATCTCAATTCTCAAACCACTACACCAGCAGACCCATTTCTCTACCATCCAAACCCAATATAGCTCGTGAGCTCTCTTCCTTTGGCCTTATTGGAAGGCGTATCGCTAGCAAAGCCAATAACAAGGTTAGAGGCTTAGAGCTATTCTCTTCAAGGCTTGGAAAATCCAATATAGCTGAGGTTTTGATTTTGGGAATAGGTTGAATATAATTTGGGCAAAACGGCGGTGTCGTAGGAATGCCTGGAATTTTTGTTTTGAGTTGGCAAAATAGTGTCGCTTAGAGAGATGGTAGCAATACCTTTTTCCTTCCTTTGAAACAGTGTCATTTTGAATGGTTGATTTGGTAAAAATAAAACATTTCAGCATGCCTACATGTCACTTAACACCTTAAACTAACGAAGAAACGCAACCAAATTTCAAGGTGTAAAATTCAAGCAATCCCAAACTTCAGAGGTGTACTTTACAATTTATCCTATATATCATGGAAGTTTGATCCCACAACTAGTGAATGCACACAACAATGACAAGTGATGCAATCTTCTATCTATTTAGAATAATGAGGACAACTACTACACACTCTTGGTGTGATAGTCACTTTATAAGTATAAATGTTTGTGGGATGTGGGGTGTGGGGGCAATAACTAGGGTTCAAGTATCTAGAAAAGAGCTTCACACATATATACACTTCGATCAAGCTAATGTAGAACTTTTATCTTGTATAAAAAAAAAATTAAACAATAAGGAGGAAAAATTAATAGTGTCACATGGCAAGTAGCAATTTGTCCATCATATAACACATCTAACATGTGTCAATACATTTAATCATAAATTAATGGTACATTATAAATATTTTGTATTTAATACTCTTAAAGGTGATGATGCATGTATATATTATTTAATAATATATATATATTTACTATTCATGTGTGTTATTTACTATTCATATATATTTAACCATTTGATAATGAACAATGTAATTATAAAATAAATAAAAAATAACTTTTAAAAAATAAAAACTTACATTTGAAGTCCCCATAAATGCTGCATAAAATTAGGGCTATCTTGTGAACTGAACCAACTAACCCACCAGACCATACCCGCCCAACCCAAAGGTCCATGCGCAGGTGGCTCCGAATGCAAGGTGCAGTCGGTCATAAGTTGTGCTTAAAAATAACCAAATAATCGGTTCAGATTTCGGGTAATAATATATTTTACCTGAATAACCCGAACCAACCGAATTATTAATAGATATATGGCTTGCCTATCCCAACTCTTCGGTAATTGGTAAACATAAATCAATAATAAGGTTAGATTTTTTTTTTTGGCACTATTTCCTAATTTCCCAAATCAACAATTTAAATCAAATCAAAATTCAAAATCCACGGCCACAATTACATTGTTTACAGACTTAATATTAGTGATTCAGTGACACAAGTACCAAATTCCCAATTCAACCGTTAAAATCAAAATCAAGACCAAAATCCAACAGACAAAATTACAGATCAGTCTTTTGATCTGATATTTGATATCTCTCAAACTCTCTCTCTAATCTCTTCACTCTTTAGCTTTGATCTTCTCACCAATGACCAAATTCTTAGTACTCTTATCTCTTCGACTCTTCACCTCTCTCTACTCCAAACCCTAGCCGCTCACTACAAACCCTAGCTGCCACTGCCTACGCCATTGCCCATTCGCCTCTCTGCCACCGATCAATATGGGTTGAAGAGATTGGATCTCCCTTTATTGCCTAGGTGTGGTCGTTGTCTCCTCCTTACTCTGGCATTATCTCCTCCTCATTGATTCAATCCTTACTCCAAACTGTCGTAAGTAAATATTCTTTGTTTCTCCTTTCTCTTTTTGTTAGCCTCTCATTGATTTTATTTTATTTTTATGGAAATTAACTGTTAAAATCAAATAAATCCAAAGATTTATACTTTGAAACCCTAACTAAAAAAAATTGAAACCCTAAGCATTTTGCATTTGTTCTTTGTTCATTTGTTTGATTAATTCTGTTCCTACTTTAATTTTATTCAGGAATTGAAAGTTGTCTAAGTAGGTTTTTCTATTTTCAAATTCGAAACTCCAACACTTATAGTTTCTTTAATGTATGATTTTTGTTTTCCTTAGTGTTTAGTGTTTAAAGTTGGGATTTTGTTCTTTTTGTTTGAGTTGATGTTTGATGTTACTTCTATTGTTATGGTTAGTTGTTGATGTGGCTTCTGTTCTTTTTGTTGTTGTTGTTGTTGTTGTCATCATCGTCATTGTCGTTTAGTTGTTGTTGTTGTTTAATAAATTTTGATCATCATTTTTTTTTTTTTTTGCTTTATTATTTAATAAAATTTCAAGCCTTATATTGTTTTTTTTTTTTTTTTTTTTGCATAAGTAGGATGCTATTTTTCCTTCTTGGTTTGTGAGGTTATTATTAGTTGTTCTTGTTTTCCTAGTTTGCTAATACTTAGATTTGATTTTTTTTTTTTTTTTTTAAGGAACCCTCCACTAATGCACCCTCTTCCCAAATAGCAGTTGCTACACAAGCTAATGGTGCTATGTCACCCAAGATGAAGTTGCTAGTGCTACCCGAGTTGAAATTGCTATCGTTGAGTTGCCCTTAGTGGTATTGGTGAAATGAAGAATTGTTTAAATCTTTTTACAAAAATCTATGAAAGTTACATTTCCAAAATATTCATACACACACACACACACACATATATATTAGAAAAATAAATAAATATGCTAAATATTGTGCTCATTTAAGGTCCATTCCCAAAAGAGTTACAATATTTTTAAATAGTACTCAATTTTGATTTTTTTTTTTTTTTTTTTAGATACAATAGTATTTCAAACCTACAGTGTCTACTTTATAATAATTACAAGGGACTTTATCAGTTAAGTTAATTGAAACTCAATAATTTTTATATTCTAATTTATTATGTATGTTCAATTTTATTTTAAATTTCATCTTGCAAAATCACTACAATTTGTATATTATTAATGTTTATTCATGCTTCTAAGTATATTACGAATTTATACAAACTAAATTTTCATATTAAAGTATATTGATATGATGATTGTAGTAAATTTAACTAAGATTAAGTCCTATCTCATACGCAATAGCTTTCTCGTTCAGCGCACATATTTGATACTAGTTCTAACAATAAAATAAAGTATAGCTACATAACCACACATTATAATCACGATTATTGGTGGCAAATCCTTCCAATTTAATAATCCTCACAAAAAACACCATGCTTCGCACACATGAGCAGTGTGTGTAAAACATGTTCCCATTGTGGGATTAGTCTAAGATTCAATAATACCAACAAGAAGTATATAAGAGTAGGAGGGAATAATTGGCCGGAAATTTCAGACAAATTAAATTTCTTGTGGACCATGACTATGCTATTATTACAAACCCTTCAGCATAGAAGAACTTTATAAGATATAAATTTTTTAGAAGTTATTTTTTATTATTTTATAATTACATTGTTCATTATCAAATGGTTAAATATATTATTAAATATAAATTTAATATGGAGGCCATGCCCTTTCATGTATCGCAACTAGTGGTAATTCTTGTACTCCTTCAATTTTCTCGTAATCAATCATATCATATCACATTATGCTACAACTTAGTGATGAGAAGATCGAACTCCCTACGCTTAGCACCCCTATCGCCGATTCCAATGCTGTAACTGACCACCTCAACTGAAACAGTAGGAAATCAATTGCATATCTCTTAGTTTTTATATGAAGTAAATTGAAAATTAATTTAACCATTATTTGTTCTTGGAAATGATTTTGCAGTTACTAAGGTTTTTATACATCTATCTATACTATTATTTAAGGAACTTCTTCTGTTTGGATTCCTCATTTTTTAGTTCAAAAATGCTCATATATCCCTATGTTTAAGTAGAAATAAAACTAAAGGATAATCTGGTAAAAATGCAACTCTAACTCCCACTAAAACATTACCTAAAAAATAGGACTACTTTTCTGTTAATTTTCAAATTACTTTATTCACTTATAAATTAGATTTTCAAAATAAAAATTATATATATGGTATATGTTTGGATTGGGCTTATTTCCTATGCGTCTGCTTTTTCAACGTTTTCCTCTCTTTATCTTTTATGCACACGTTTCAGCTTTTAGGAGACAAAGTACACTATTCATGCAATGTTCCAGGACCCACAACCACTTTATTAAAAAAAAATAAAAATGAATTCCACGGCACTATTCATACATTTAAAAATTATTTTGCTACAGTGTTCTTAGTGTTTTCTACATCTATCTATACTATTATTTAAGGGACTTCTTCTGTTTGGATTCCTCATTTTTTTAGTTCAAAAATGCCCCTATACCCCTATGTTTAAGTAGAAATAAAATTAAAGGACAATCTGGTAAAAATGCAACTCTAACTCCTACTAAAACATTGCCTAAAAAATAGAACTACTGTTCTGTTAATTTTCAAATTATTTTATCTACTTATGAATTAGATTTTCAAAATAAAAATTATATATATAGTATATGTTTGGATTGGGCTTATTTCCTACGCGTCTGCGTTTTCCTCTCTCTTTTTTTTATGCACGTGTTTCAGCTTTTAGGAGACAAAATGCACTGTTCACGCAATGTTCATGCAATGTTCCGGGACCTATAACCACTTTATTCAGAAAAATTAAAAATGAGTCTCACGGCACTATTCACACATTTAAAAATTATTTTGCTACAGTGTTTTCAGTTTTTAGCAAAATAAGCGGTATCCAAACGAACCCATAAAATAAAATATAAAAAAAACACAATTTTTTTTCAACAAAATAGGACCTCTTAAAAAAAAAATCTCATCGCACGCACTTTGCGCATGTAATGAAGTTAGTACTATATAATCGACATATGTTTTTACGTGACAATGCCATAATTGGATGCACTAGCGACAATCATGATGTTTTTTCCTGGCAAGTCTTTGGAGACTTTGCATAGTATGGTTTCTTTTCTTTAAATTTTTTTTTAAAATACAATTTATTAGATATTTGCAGATGATTCAATTACATTTTATCTCTTGACTTTTAAAAGTATACACTCCTTATATCTTTTACATTGATATTGTGGGTGCCCGAGAACCGAGGATGAAGTTGAAGAGTTGTAGTATAAATTTGGAAATGCCACAGTCCATGGGTCCGAGGAGGGAAGTCACCCGAGGAGAGGAAGGGATGAGTCAAAGGGCTCTAAGGCGTTCCAGGTGAAAAGAAGGATATGAAGAGAGAGAATTAGTGATCATAGGGGAAGTTTCTAATTTGGAGTAGCATGTTGCCTCCGCATTAAATGGTGGGCAACAACTTTATCAACTGTATTGATGAAGAAGTGACCTGAACAATGTAATTCACAGCTAAGCAGACTCCTTCCGCCACCTTCTTCAGATGTAAAAAAAGAGAAATACCATGAGAGGAGGTTTGTTAAGTAAGAATGGATGGTTGAGATATGAGGGAAGGAGAAGTATATAAGAAAATGAGGGTTTATAGAGAAAAGAATAGAGACACAAGTACCAAGATATAGAGAAGAAACGAGAAGAACATTGAGAGAAAAGAGAGTGAACATTAACATTCCTTATGTAAATATGGCCTTCTCAGGCCAGCTTGTATTGAGAAAGTGGTTCATCCATTCAATAGTATCTACATTTTCTTACTTATTTTCCTCCTCGGGCAGAGCGCCCTTTTAGTTGTTTGTTTCTCTCTCTTACAAATTCATTGTTTTGGGCCACAGTTGGATTGATCCAGCCACTATTCTAAGTGGGCTTGGGTTGTTAGTTTTTCTGGTCCTTACAATTGGCACCATCTGTGGGAAGCAATAAGATGTTGTGGATTCGTCCTGAGTATTTATGGCTAACGTAGGCCAGGATAGGGAGGAATCGGTTGGCTCGCAAAGGGAGAACCAATTCCTTAACTTAGAGCGAATAAGGGATAGGCATCATACCCTAAGTGTTATGGTGAAGTCTTACCACACTGAGCATACTAGGTGAAGTCACTCAAGGACGAGGAGTTATGTCTCACATGATCAGGAGACACGGAAGTTGCAGTAGGAAATAGATCACCTGCACAGGAAGCTGAGGCGCAGGGAATGTGATAGAAGAAGTCCATCCTCCCCACCAAGTGATGGTTCCAAGGGAAGCAGAGACCGTTCATATCGTTGCAGGTTTAGAATTCCATCTAGTGAGTCCTATTCAACCTCTTCGAGCTAGGACAAGTGGGAGAAAAGTAGTAATAAGCGTGAGAAAATGTCTTCCATGGCATGGGGAATGATGCAATGAGTAAGGCCCAACAACAGATTTCTAAGTCACCCTTCGTCGGGGGGATTAACAAGGCCAAACTTCCTCCTCGGTTTTCTCAACTGACCTTTGCCATTTACAATGGGAGGACTGATCCCGTGGAGCACGTCAGCCACTTTAATCAAAAGATGACGGTCCATGCCAACAATGAGGCTCTTATGTGCAAAGTGTTCCCCACCAGTCTTGGACCCGTGGCTTTATGTTGGTTTGACGCCTTGGAGGAAGGATCAATGCGGTCTTTCGAGGAGCTAACGAGGGTATTCAAGGCTAAATTTATAACATGCAGTAGGATCCCCAAGCCAGTAGACTCTTTGTTGTCTATGGCAATGAGGGAAGGAGAGACCCTCAAGACTTACTCGGATAGATATTGGGAAACATATAATGACATTGATGGAAACTTTGAGGATGCGATCGTGAGGACTTTTAAGGTTGGGCTCTCTGCCAAGCACGAGTTAAGGAAGTCGTTGACGATGAAGTCCGCCTTAAACTTGCGCCAACTTATGGATCGCATAAATAAGTATAAGCGGGTGGAGGAGGACCAAATACAAAGAAAAGGTAAGGCTAAAATGTTCCCCAAGAAAAGAGATCCTCGGGGAGGAAGATACTAGGGTAATCGCCCCTAAAGTGAGTTTTCTAATCAAACGTCATCCGCAGGAGCTCAGTTGGTCAACTCCTCGTTTAAAGAGTTAGTGTATCAAATACTAGAAAAAATTAAGAATGAGCCTTATTTTAAGTGGCCCAATAAGATGGGCGGGGACTCATCCAGGAGAAAGCAAAGCCTCTATTGCCACTACCATCAGGACAGAGGACATACTACAGAGGATTGTAGAACCCTGCGAGATCACCTGAGCCAATTGGTGAAGGCAAGAAAGCTCAATCAGTTTTTACATTAGCCTACAGGATAATTCAATCACTCAGGAACTGAGTTTCACAGGGTTAGCGCTCCTCGACCAACATTAGGTACTATCAATGTGATCTTTGCCAAGCCAGGGAATAGTGGGGGCTCGGGTACTAGGTTTATGTCTGTGGGTGGAGGTTTTGACTTGGAGGCCGGTGATCAGGCTCCTAAAAGAGCTAGGGTGATGGTCACCCCTACCCTGGGTTTCTCTGGGGAGGATAAGGAGGGAACTCTTCAACCATATGATGATGCTCTGGTGGTTACTATTAGGATTGGAGGTTATGATGTAAAAAAGGTGTTAGTTGATCAGGGAAGCGGAGCAGAGATCATGTACCCTAATTTGTACAAGGGGCTAAACTTGAAGCCCGAGGACCTAGAAAGGTATGATGCACCGTTGATGGGCTTTGATGGTTGGATGGTAATCTCCCGAGGAATGATAAGGTTACCCGTACAAGTTGGAGATGAGGAGGTGCAAATTGATCACTTAATTGTGGTGGAAGCATTTTCCCCCTACACAACTATCCTAGTTAGACCCTAGCTACACGCAATGAGTGTCGTGTCCTCAACCCTACATCTGAAGGTTAAATATCCTACTCAGGAGATAGTGTGAGAGTTGGTGGATGTTTTAAAGTTATTCAAGGAGGCTAACAATCATTGATTTTTAGCGCTTCATCTCATGATATGTCAACTCTCTCATTTCTTGTACATATATTAAGCTAAAGTTCTTTGTTATTGTTGTCTGTGCAAGGAGTACAGAGCAGTAACAGGATTTATAGCATGCCTCTCTCTTTCACTCTCTCTCTAGGCATCCAAGTATAAATTCTTTTCATGTCTCCTAGTCAACTTACTGTGCAGGTGGTAGCTGCAATGTGTTCAAAAGTGCCCTTCATCAGCAGTGCAATAATGAAAGCTACTGATAGTGGTATGTACTATGGCTCACTACTGCACTCATAATTATGACTGGTTTTTTTTTTTAAAACCAAAAGAGTATAAAAATTAAAATGGCCACCTACATGATTACCTTACATAATGTTGTTATTGCTTAAAATACAAACAGCTTGAGAATTTGATTTTTTATTAGAAACAGTTAGTAGTGGCTTTGGGTTTTGTTGGATCGGGTTGACTATATTGTGACAATGCACATGGTCCAAAAAGACAAAACATATACTGGTCATTAGAAAAAAAGCCGCCAATCTACTCCATATCATCTGTATACTCGAATTGTATTCTTCATTTTTCTCAGAATTTTGGAACTCTACAATTGGTTGGTTTAGGTGTCGAAGAACCATGCCTCATGAAGCAGAAATCACTAGTTTGAATCTTCTTTAGGTAGAACCAACAGTCAGTAATCTTGGGCACAAGTGCACAGATTCGAGTCTTGAACGCAGTCGTTGAAAAATATCTAAAGACACCCCCCTTTACAACACTTTGGTGGGATTAGTGCCGTTTATAAGTTTATTATAAAAGTTTAAAAAAAAAAAAAAAAGGAAAAGGAAAAGAAAATGACACAGTTGTACTAAGGAAATGTTGAAGAAAATTAAAAAAGAAATAATATGTTTATAATATTTTTATAACAAATTTTAAGTGGTAGCACAGATTCGAGTCTTGAACGCAGTCGTTGAAAAATATCTAAAGACACCCCCCTTTACAACACTTTGGTGGGATTAGTGCCGTTTAATAAAGTTTATTATAAAAAGTTTTAAAAAAAAAAAAAAAAAGGAAAAGGAAAAGAAAATGACACAGTTGTACTAAGGAAATGTTGAAGAAAATTAAAAAAGAAATAATATGTTTATAATATTTTTATAACAAATTTTAAGTGGTAGGTTGTTACTGGTTGTTATTGTTGGGGCAAAAATGTAATCTTAGTGTTATAGGTTCAAATTTGAACCAATAACAATTAACCACCAATGATTTGTTGTGAAAATATTGTAAAAATATGTGAACGTAACATCTCTCAAACTAAAAAAAGCAATGGAGAGAAACAAATGGAATGAAATGCTTATTTTCACCTCAAAAGAGAATGTATGGCTTTTTAAGTATGACATTTTGAAGGTATAACCGTACTTTTACACAATGAACCAAATAAACTGATGAAAATAAGCTCACCCAAACGCAGAAGTCCAAAATTACAACTATGCATACTTAAAATTCTTAGATAGTTTTTATTTATCAAAGAAAAAAAAAATTAGATAGCTATGCATATGATGTCCATTATGCATGCCAGAATTTTGTTGTTTGGACGGCAATATGTATCATTAATTAAATGCACAAACTCAAAATTCCATCTATAGATATAAAGTAAAATTTTTTTGATAAGGATTATACTAATGAGATGATTCTAACTAATTAGATCACATGGAATGTATGGGCTATAGGGAGAAAAATAACCCCAGCAGTAAACTTGACAATGAGTCTCATAAGAAGTTATTTAGGATTCAACCAGTCAGTTTGATACCTGGTGCAATATATAAGCTATGAACATACATGCATGCACCACACAACGCACACACATATATACTTTAACTGAGAGCAACAGCTTGGTTACGGTGGGCTATATGTTGTGATTTATTAATTTCATGACACCACGCATACCCATATATATATATATCTTTTTGTGTTATTTACAGCCATTAGGTGCTCTCTCCTATTTAATCTGGGAGAGCTACAGCTTGGTTGAGGTTGGCAATATGTTCTGATTTATTAATTTCACCTTCAGTAATAATTATCTCCATCTCAGTAGTAGACTAATGGTTGCATTGATTGAAATAAGACCTGATGAAAGGGGTCCTCTAATTAGGTTTGGCTTTTTCTTTTTTTTTTTGATCGGTAAATAAAACTTCATTGAAGATAAAAAAGAGGTACAACAAAGAAAGCAGTTCCCCAGGTACACAGGTAGTGTACAATGGTAAACAAAGCGTTAAACAAAACTACATGTATCTAAAATCCAACAAAGAAGATAAGATTATATAGCAGGAATCTGATTAAGCACCTAAATAGTTACTTACAGAGAGTGTTGGTATCATGGTACATTGGGGTCACTGATATTGTGCTAAACAGCAAGTACACTGCCCAAGAGGCAAGATCATTTAGTAGTCTTTGGATACCTGCTGTGCACTTTTAAATTTCATAGAAAATTAGGTATTAGAGAACGAATTTTTAGATTTTCTTAACTATAAAAATCGAAAGAATACAAAATACAAGAAAAATGTCTACCAAATTTGTGTTGAAAGAATGCTAGATTACATGGGGGAAGTGTTAGTACTGAAAGGCAGCTGATTCAGAAGTATGTCAGGACATTAGGGAAGAGTTACTTGGTGTAAGAATATTAAAACAAAATCCAAACAGGATTCTGTGCAGCATGTGCAAGATTCTAACTTTGTGTTGGCTTCATGAGTTGTTTTGGTCTTCAAAAGTTCTGGTTGCTGGTTGTCCAGCATGTGGGTTTTGGCAACAGTCTTGGTACAGATATTCTGTTGTGTTTCTATCTGAGAGTTTTATGTTTCTCTGCTTTGCAGGGATTGTTACTTTGTTTTCACTAATGAAATCTTGTCATTCATTCCCCCCACCCCCCCCCCCCCAAAAAAAATCACATCACTCAATTCAAAGTGCTTAAATATACTCCAGTACATTCTGTAAGTAAATATCATTTTTTTTTTTTCCCTCTTTATCTATATTCAAGTACCGATATGTCCACTATAAATATTGAGTCTGGATCTTATTAAAACTGAATGTCAATGCATTAGACCACTGTTGCCTGTCAACAATTTTAGTAGCTAGACTAGTTTTTTTTCGTTTGTTTTAAAACGTATACATAGGAATATATTAGGTTTTGCTAATTTTTCTATATAAATTTCAGACTCATATTCATATAATCCCTCGAAAGGCGCATGATTGCTTGTGGCCTTCTGAGGTATGTATTGCTCACTCATATTTCTCAATTCTGGGACAATAACATACATGAGGTATATATAAAGGCATAGCTAGATTCACTGAAAACACCCTATTAATCGTAGTATATTGTATACGCTAAACACTGCTAATTATCTTCTCAAAAAATAAAAAATAAAACTACTAATTAGCTTCAGGAGTTTAACTAAAAATCTATTAAGCCCCATTTAACCTAAAAATAATATATCTAAATTCAACCTAGCCATTCTCATAAAATAAAACTAGTCTCATCACACGCGCTTCGCGCGTGCGATGAGACTTTTTTTTTTAGTAGTCCTATTTTGTAGAAAAAACTGTATTTAATTATTTTTATATATATATATATATATGATTTTTATTTTAAAAATCTAATTTATAAGTGAATAAATCAATTTAAAAATTAATAGGAGAGTAGTCATATTTTTAAGGCAATATTTTAGTGGGAGTTTGAGTTTCATTTTTATCGGATTGTCCTTTAATTTTGTCTCTACTTAAATATAAGACTGTAAGGGCATCTTTGAACTAAAAAAATGAATTTTACCAAATTGTCTTTTAGTTTTGTTTCTATTTAAACATAAGACTGTAAAAACATTTTTGAACTAAAAAAAATAAGAATTCAAACAGGAGAAGCCCTAAATAGTAGTATAGATAAAAAAGAATAAAGAATAAAAACCGTCCTCAGACGTTTCAGTGTTTCAAGTTTTCATTTTCCTTCCTTTCCTCGGTCTCCAAACACTTATCTCTCTCTTGCTTGCTCTCCCTCTTTCTCCCTCTAAATTCGGGCAAAGAAAAGCAAGCAAAATCTTGGTTAAGCCATTGGCTTTGCTACTATGTCTTGGCTTTTTGGTCACGGAACAAGCCACACACGCTCCACAGTATCGTCACCGCGTGCTCCGTCGCTACACTCGATACTTTCAGAACCTTCTGGACCAGTTTCGATCTCGCTCGTTTCGGCATGAGATTCGGATCAACCATGACAGTCCTGCTTCGACTACAGATGATTCGTTTTCTGGAGATATTAGTTTTGAGTAATTCCTCCAATTAAGTTTTCCTTTTCTGCAATTATGAGCTTCGATTCGGCGTCGTTTGCGATTGTTTCCAAAACTCTAGCCGATGCGATTTTCGACTCTGTGCTTCCTTGCTGTAAAACCTGAAGTATTGAGGCTAAGGAATCGGGGTTCGTCTTCAAAAACAAATCCCTCAGCTGCTCTTGCTCTTAGATTTTGCTCAGTACCTATTCCAAAACCATACCCACTTGTTCAAGAAAATGGTGGTTGTGATTTCTACACGTTCCTTCAGTGGCAAACGCTTTCGCGACGACGTCGTTGATGGTAGAGCTTCTTCTGTGAAAAATGTAAGTTGGAAACGCTTTCTCTATTCTCTGTTTGGTTAGTTAGAAAGTGACGAAATTTGAAGGAAAAATGTTCATTTTTATTTTGGTAATTTTGATAATTGGGTGATAATCGGGCTGTGTTAAATTTGGGTTAAAAGCAAGTAATTAAATGGGTTTTATATACCCAATTTAATAATGTTCATTCCAAACCCACCCGTTTGACACCCTGATGCTCAACTGTAGGACTCTTTTTTTGTTCTTTATTCTTTGGAATTTTTATCAACGTGATCGGTTAGGATGTCACCATGAGACTATTGAGTTCAATTAAGATTCATGAAATTTGGCGTGGGCTTTGTTTGGTACTATTGTGTTGTTGAAGCCTTTTTTATGTATGGTCAAGTGTCATCCATTAGAGGTAGGCTTTGTTAAACCTATGTTTTTGTGAACCGAACTCAAACTTCAACATTAGCCCAAAGAAGACCAAAAGCTACACAGCACCTATTCTGCTTACAAAAGAAGCTAGACCCAAAATTCGAGAAGCAAGATCTGTGAGATAAATAATCTTTGATCTATGTCCATTGGTAGGGTAAGGATCAAAACAATATTAAGTCCAGTGGGAAGGAAAAAAAAACAAAAAAAAACAAAATAGCGAGTGTGTAGCAGTAGAATGAGACTGATTTTTTATACTTTCCAGCAGTAAGATGAATTAAACTCCATTATACACGTCTAGTGATAAATATAGATCTGAAACAAAACAATTTCAACTATTAGTTAAGCTCAATATCCAACCTTGAAAGATTCATAAATGATGTGAACTGAGCTATAACAAAAACAATGATTATTATTGCAATAGTAAAAATTGCAAATCAAGATAACTCTTTCAATAATATCATTGAATTAAAAGAGTAGACATAGAGTGTGGTGAATGGAAGGAGTGTGTCTAGTTGTGCACAACAATGAATTGGTCGAATTCTCTTATTTTTCAACCAACTTAAAGGAAATGATCACTTCGATGATGAGTATTTCTCTCCTTTGAGGATGGCGTTCAGTGAAGTGTAGTGTTAATGATGGAAATGTGACTGTGAGGTATACAAGAAAATTTTTGGAGGTGTGTTCTAGTGTGGATGGTGAAGTTAGTAAGTACTGAATTCATTTGTTAGAAGTGACACTGAAGAAAGAAAGACTTAAGTGTCCGTTTAAAAACAACTTATTTAGTTTTTTGTTGAAATCATGCTAAAGTATACTTATATTTTGAAAAAGTGAGAAAAAATTGTGATTTTAAAAAGTTCTACATAAGTTGAAAAGTAAAAACTAGCTTATAATTTGTTTCTAAACACACATTAGTGTTGTCGTTAGGCTTGTTTCTTTTTCTTTTTCTTTTTCTTTTTTTGATAAGTAACAAAAATTTCATTGAAAGCAAAATAAACCCAAGTACACTAGAAGTGTACTATGTGAACAATACAATCAAAGACCCAAAAAACAATGGTCCAACATCTTAGAAATAGAAAACAAGAAAATGTTGGTAAATATAAACTCCATTGAAGTAACGGATGGAAGAAGAAAGACTTAATCTCAAGAATTCACATCCCTCAAAACTTTTAGTATTTTGTTCCCTCCATATACACCAAATTATGCAATGTGGCACAAACCTCTACAAAGCTATATTATGATGTCAGCTAAATCTGTAACACGAGAATAAAGTAGCAGTCACAAACATGGTGGCATGAGGAGTATCCAAATAAGGATACAACCTAATCCAATTAGTTTCTTAAGCCCAACCATGTTGATTTTCAAGCCCAGCAAATAAAGCCATTATTTGCCCAACAATTTAGAAGATATTTGAAGTCATTTTCTCTAAAAAGTCAAATAGTATTTAATGTTAGTTTCCTAGGAAACATTCAACCGTTATGTTTTATTCCTCCTGACACCGAAGTGTCTCAAGTTCCAACTAGAGTGTTCCAAGACCCAGCAAGCTCAATCTGATGTCAGTCCGGCTTGAAAGCTTTCCTTAAATATCAGAATAACAGCCCATTATTTTGAACACTTTTTATTATTAATGAAGTTTTTTTTGAGAGATTATTATTAATAAAGTTAAATAGTCTTTATTTAGTGTCTCCTAGGATGAATCAGACTTTATGTTTTATTTCTCCTAGGTAGAAAAATATTTTATTATGTTTCTAAGTTCCTAAAAGTCATATTTGACTTTGGTCAGGTTAAGTGAAAGTATTTATTGTTATTTTTGTTTTCCTATGCTAGGTCCAAACTCTATTTAAGCCTTTTGGTTGAATCAAATAAAATTCAAAGTGTATTTTTAGAATTAAAAATCTTGTGTTTTCAAAGGATGGATTTCTTCTAAATCAACTCTTATCCCTTGGGTGGATTCCTTTGAGTGGCGAGTCTTGGTTTCTGTATCTCTTGGGTGGTGTTAATTTGTATCTCATAGAGTGGGAAGCCAAACTAGTTTTGTATCCTTAGCTAAATTCCTTTGGGTGGTTTTATCTGTATCTCTTTGGGTTTACTTTGGTGGTGAGCTTATCTATCCTTTAAATTATTGAGTATTTTCATTATTCCATAAACCAAAAAATATAAAATATATTTATCCAGCCTACCGTCATTGTTCATATCGGTTAAGTTTGGGTTGCTCCTTACGAATCTGGTATCAACCTGCCTTACCAAGAATCAAACAACTTAATTGCCTTTTGCACCATAACTCAATGGATCCAAACAAGCTAAACAACATTGTCCACAACTCATACGCAATATGGCAGTGAAGAAGAAGGTGATGCACTGATTCTCCACATGCTTGCACATACAATGCCAATCTATAATCATAATTCTCCTCATATCTATAAAAGAATCTTACACAAAGCAATAGATCATGAAAGAATGCCACTCTAGGCTAGTTAAGGCTCAAGAGATTTTTTTTTTGGGGGGGGGGGGGGGGGGGGGGGAGGGGGGGGAAGTAAAACCCAATGGGCGTGTGTATACTTTTTTCTCTTTGGGTATTGAATTTGGCCATATATTTGGTCTTGGCTAAAAATGTTAGTGCTTCACATTCAGGTTCATGTGCCAAGGTCTTAAACCATATTTTTTCATGTATATAATAATATCTTTGTTCTTTTCCAATATTGAATTCAGATGAATTGCCTATAATTGGTCAAATTAGATTTCAAATCATGCTCTTAAATTGACTTAACAACAACAAAATCTAGTCCCAAATTTATTAGATTGGTTTGGGATAAAAATGATACTAGATTTTTTTTTTTCTCTTTCATTTTATTTATTTTTATTTTTGTTTCCAATCTTTTATGTTTGTGTAGGGCTATGCAAGTGAGGCCTTTTTTTCTTCCATTTTGATTTTTTGATGGAAATTGTAAATATGGACAATGTGCTACTTTTTTTCTTTTTCTTTTTTTTTTTACCTAAATTAAATAGTAATGGAAAAAAAAACATTGTACTCAATACTCAATCCTAAAAGCCAATTAGACAAAAAATTATTCCAAAATTTTAACCAAAAATGAAACCAAAACACAAATCAAATGCCAGTACATACTTCGCCAACAATAAACCTCACAAATAAGAATTATAACAAATAAAACAAAAAAACCTCTACACATATACATAATAAGAGAGAGATATGTATACCTTTCAAAGGAGAGAGAAAGTTGTAGAAGTGTAGCAATTAAAAGAAGAAGGTGAATATTGTTAAAGAGGCGGTGGTGGTTTGGTTAAGACTTTCAATGTTGAGGATTAAGCACACAAATCTAACAGAAAATCCAACAAGAAATTATGAAAAAAAAATTATAAATTGGAGAGAGAAATAGATCTGTGTTTGGACAAGACTGAAATTAGGATTGAGACAGAGATTGAAGTTCATCTTCGGATGCAACCATCTTTAAAGCAAATATTGAAGAAGAATTTGTGGCATTTTTGGATGATAAAAGCAAAGGAGGAAGAAAAAGAAATAAGAGGTTGTACAGGGAGTAAAGGCCAACCTCAGTATTAGGCCAAAGAGCCATTGGAGAGAGTAATGGTGGTCTGACACTCTGTCTTGACGTGGACGATACGAAGAAGTGGGGGCCAAAATGAGAAATTAGCAATATTTTTTAAACATTATAATTAGTAGTTACTGTTTACAAACTATATTTTTTACTAGCATCTCGAGTTTAAGAGACTCAATTTTGAGGGCCAAAATCGAGTCTTTGGGACTCGATTTTCATGGACTGATGAGGTCTAATGTAGCATTTTTTTTTTACGTGAAGTCTACCTGAAAATCAAGACTCTGAGACTCGATTTACAAGCCAAAAAAAAATTAGTCTAAGTCCATCCATTCCCAGAAATACTCAATAACCAACAAAACCCACATTTTGCCTATCCCACATCAAAATCCACCAACTATCATGGGTTGTAGAAGATAATGACTGAGCAAAACCCACCACAAAAAAAAAAAAAAAAAAAAAAAAAAAAACCAAGGCGAGCAAGCCCACATAGGTCGTGCGACCTGGGCTCGCGTCTGCCTAGGTCACGCGACCTGGGCACGCGGCAGCCTGGGTCATGTGGCGGCCTGGGTCACGTAGCGGCTTGGGTCGTGGCGTGGGTCAGCATGGGTCGGCGGCTGGGCTTGTGCAGATCAGTGGAGGAAGAAAGAAGCAGATGATGGAAAGGTAGTAAGGAGAGAGACACGAAGAGCAAAAAAAAAAAAGAAGGAAAAGAGAAAGGGGACAGATATAAATTGGAAATCGAGTATTAAAGACTAGATTTTTAGGTAAACGCCATGTGAAAAAAATGCTACATCAGACGGATCAGACCCATAAAAATCAACCCTCAAAAACTTGATTTTAAGACCCAAAATTAATTCTTTTAAACTCGAAATACTAATAAAAAAATATAGTTTATAAACAATAATTATTAATTATATTATTTAAAAATTATTACTAATTTCTCGGGAAGAAGTGGGATCCTATCGGTTGCTGAAAATTACAAAAATATCACCATTACTCATTTTACATCATCCAAAAACAACAAAATATTTTGGTGGAATATTCGAACGATTACTGATGTTCTTGGCTCCCAGTGGAGAACGCCTTCTGAGATGCGTCCCATATCTGCCCATATTCACAGCTGGCTGAATGTGGCTCAGAGAGAGAGAGAGCGACATCGTCGTTGGTTCTGAGAGTGAGAGAGTGCGGCCTGATCTGCCTTTTGTGTCTACCCGACAACTTCTTCCTTCTAAATCCAGCTACCCATGAGTACGCCCGAATACCGGATGCTCCGTTCAGTAATCCTATTCTAGCTTATGGATTCGGTTATGCCACATCCATCGACGATCAAAAGTTGGTGGTCTTGATCAAGCACGAACCTCTCGTGTGGCTGTGTTTTCAGTGAGAACCGGTTTGTGGAAAATGGTTAAGGGCTTTCAGTTTCGCTACATTGTGCCAGCTGTGGATGAGGGCAGATATGGGACGCATCAATTTTGTTTGCTTTGCATTACCTTTATTTGGGTGGTTGCACTCAACTTCAAATGTTGCCCAAGCTTCCATTAAATATGTATCATACCAGAATGAACCTCACTGGAAACATATCATTAAGTCCGGAATATGATTTTCAGCCGAATATGTTTCCTCTCAATTGCGTCAAATTGATTTATAATCAAGGCAAAGGTGACCTGTTCTCAACAATTCTAAGACATTATATCATTAAGGTCTGTCTCTCTTTCTCTCTTGCATGTGAGTGAAGTTCTAAACACCATGATTTGTTTGTTTCAGGGATGCTGTAACCCGAATGGGTTCACATAACTCACAATTCCTGGAAGTGAAATTCCGAATTGGTTTAGGCACCAAAATGTGGGGGCTTCAGTGAATCTGCAACTGCTTTCACATTTGTTATTAAGTAGCAAAGTGGACTGAGCACTCTAATCTAATTGAAAACTGGATTGGGAATTTATGCATACGAGGACAAGGTGACTTTGATTGTGAGTGAGGAAAGAGGAATCCCAGTGAAAGTGGCAACTTTGATGAATCTGCACAGTTGAGCAACTTTTTTTTCTCTTCGATTTTTTTTGTTAGTCACCTTTTTCTCTTTCTTATGGGACTAGTTTGCAATTGATTGTGTGTTCATCATTTTTGTTCAATTATGCTGGAGGGTAAAATCAGCACTTTTGTTGCTCTATCTATAGTATTTGCTACGATATTTCCCATAGGAGAATACAATTGAATATATGCATCCCCACTTCAGTGTTGTTGTGTAATCAAATGGAAAGTAAAATATTTGGACCCTTTTTCCTTCCTAAAGAGGTTTACTTCTGTTTGGGCTTATAAAAAAAATAGGTACGTGATTTTGTTTTTCTTCACCACATTAACCCTTTTGAAATCTGAAAATGGAGTCAATGATTTTTTTTTTTTTTTTTCAGTTGTATGAAGCTTTTGAAATTTGCCATTTGGTTTTCGGATTTTGGTTTGAGTTTACCCTAGAATTGGGCCTGTAATAGTTGAATTTGGCTCCTGTTGTTTTTTTTTTGGATCCCAATATAAGAAACTTAATTACAAAAAAAAAATTTCCATTTAAACAATTTGATTTTAGAAATGAAGTTTTGTCTAGAATTCCTGGTGTGTTTGTGTGTGGATTATTTTTCCTTATAATGTTGTAGTTGATGGATTATCTTCTATCAATTAAATATCATTTATTGTGTTATTGCTGATCAGAATATTCTTTATTGTTGTGCTCTAAACAAACTTTTATTTTATTTGTTTATTTAGTTAAATTTGTTTTCTTTTCTAGTGTACAAGCATCTAGATATGATTTTGGACAATTTGGAATTAGAAACTTCTCAACATCTTATTTGTCAATTAGAAACCAATAGCAGATAAAGAGGCTATGCAATGTCGGATGGCAGAGATGATCAGGCTACTACCAAAGCACAGGGTTTGGTGCTTACTACAACGACCACTACACTGTCTTTAAGTGTCTGTGGAGTTGATGCTGATGATGATGGAGTGGAACTGGGTTTGGGGCTATTTCTGTTTGGGCTACAAGGAAACTTGAGGTTAATTAGTGTGAAAAGGGTAAAAAGCTATTGAATCATATGGGCTGAATGGGTTTCCCTTCAAGATACACACACACACACGCATATATATATATATATATATATATATATATATATATATGGCTTTGCTGGCAATTTCTTTCCTTTAAATAAAATGTTTTTTTCCAAGAAAATAGGACCTTAGTGTGGTTTATGTTGTTTTATATATATGTTTTCCGAAGGTACCAGTTGGAGCTATGCCAGAAAGCTTTGGAGGAGAATATTGTTTATTTGGGGACAGGTTGTGGGATGACCACATTGCTGTACTGCTTATACATGAGCTGGGTCACTTGATAAGGAAGCCCCAGAAGGGCATATGCATCCTTACCCCTACAGTGGCTCTGGTTCAGCGGGTAAGCTGCTATCTATCATGTTGCTTTTGTAATTTGATAGTTAGTTTTGGCTTGTATTTAAGTTTGAGACAATATTTGTAGGTTATATGGCTGGTACATTGTACAATAATGAAGTGATGTGCTCTTTGGCTTGGCTGAGGTTGTAGGTAGAAGTTACCTATCAAAAAAAAAAAAAAAAAGAGGTTGTAGGTAGAAGTGGGTAGGGTTGTTTCTTTTTAGTGCTTATCTATGCAATTTCTCGTTGTGATTCTAGATTTTAAAAGGGGCTTTCTAAATCTAGGTGCTTCAAGTTCACCTTGGAAGGGAATTTGGCATTTTATCAACAGAACCATGATTATACTATGAAGTATGAACTCAGTAGGGCTAGCCTACCAGATAATACAAAAGCATCAATTCCTAGAACCAAGGATTCAATTCCTAGAAATTGACCAACCTTGATAGTGCAGAAATTTGGGCTTATTCTTTTAACAGCAAGGTGATATGTAGTGTTTTAGCAAGCAATAAAGGATTGTGTAGCCTCTTTATCTGTTAATTGTGGTCTCATTCGTCAATTGATGATTGATAATTGTGAAAGAAAAATGCAAAACTATAATTATGATTTATGGGGCATGACCCAGTAGAACAAGAACCTCTAATGAGGGATTTTACTTTGAGAGACTGGGACAACCCCACTGATACCATTCTTAAAGATATGGGAAAACAACCGCTCCACTACTTGCACAGTTGCCTTCAGTACTGCTGTTCTCTTCCTTATGTCTTAAATTTAAATAAAGTATCTCATTTATTTCTTATTCTCTTTGTGATTTGGTGAGTAATGACTTTTCCATCCTTTCACTCATATTAGCACTTCCTCATTTAAAAAAATAAATAAATAATTTCTTCTTTTTTAATTTTCCTGTCAATCAAATATTCCATAGTTGAATACTTTCCTACATGATCTGTATTTATTGTTTGATTTGATTTTAGATCTTTGCACTTTTGTTAAGGACATCAAAAGTTAAATTTAGATCATATGTGGTCTTTTGCAAGTCAAATTGACTCAGGCACTCTACCTTACCAATTAATTATTTGTAGGATGCAGATGTTGTGTTGAAAATTTAACCTAATTCTCATAACTTGTGAGATGCGAAAATAGAGAAAAAAAGAACAACCACACTACAAAAAGATTTATGTGGTTCGGCAATACGTCTACATTCACAAAGTTACTGTGATTTTCATTAACTTGTTGGCTTTTTTTTTCTTTTTTTGATCGGTAAATAAAAACTTCATTGAAAATAAAAAAGAGGTACAACAAAGAAAGCAGTTCCTCAGGTACATAGGTAGTGTACAATGGGAAACAAAGCGTTAAGCAAAACTAAATATATCATATATCTAAAAAATTCCAACAAAGAAGATAAGATTATATAGCAGGAATCTGATTAAGCAACTAAATAGTTACTTACAAAGAGTGTTGGTATCATGGTACAATGGGGTCACTGATATTGTGCTAAACAGCAAGTAGACTGCCCAAGAGGCAAGATCATTTAGTAGTCTTTGGGTACCTGATTTTGAAATTTCATGGAAAATTAGGTATTAGAGAACCAATTTTAGATTTTCTTAACTATAAAAATCGAAAGAATACAAATACAAGAAAAAATGTCTACCATATTTGTGTTGAAAGGAGTAATAGATTACATGGGGGAAGTGTTAGTACAGAAAGGCAACTGATTCAGAAAGTATGTCAGGACGTTAGGGGAAGAGTTACTTGGTGTAAAAATTTTAAAAACAAAATCCGAAACAGGATTCTGTGCAGCATGTGTAAGATTCCTATCTTTGTGTTGGCTTCATGAGTTGTTTTGGTGTTCAAAATTTGTGGTTGCTGGTTGTCCAGCACATGGGGCTTGGCAACAGTCTTGTTACAGATATTCTGTTGTGTTTCTATATTTGAGTTTTATGTTTCTCTGCTTTGCAGGTGTTGTTACCTTGTTTTGACTAATGATTCTTATCATTCATTCCCCCCCCCCTCCCCCCCCCCACACAAAAAAGAAGAAAAAAAAAATCACATTAAATTCAAAGTGCTTATATATAGTCCAATACATTGCTCTGTTTGAGTGGAATGTGAATATATACCAGCAGAATTTAACTGCTATTTAGTTGTTAAGTTTTCGTCCCTAGGGTAGCTTGGAATATTTTAGCATTATAAAAATTTAACTGGGAAGTATTTCATGCAGATTCATTCAACTTGGTAGTTAACAATGGTGCATCTGCTGGACAAGTTATATTTCATGTACGCAAATATCTTTTTCTTTTCACATGATCTATATTCAAGTAACGATATGTCCACTAACAATTGCAGCTTCTCAAAAAAAAAGATATGACCGCTGCTGCCTGTCAACTATTTTACTATTTTAGTAGACTAGTTTTTTTTTTTTTTTGTTTTAAAACGTGTACATAGCAAAATATTAGCCTTTGCTAATTTTGCTATATAAATTTCAGACTCATATTCATATAATCCCTCGAAAGGCGCATGATTGCTTGTGACCTTCTGAGGTATGTATCGCTCACTTATAGTTTTCAATTCTGGGACAATAACATACATGAGGTAGAGATATGTGAATGTTGATGTTTTGCAGAATTTACAGAGGCGTCACCTAAAGTTGGACCAGCATGTTTTTAAACTTGTGGATAGTGTTCGAGAACAGCTATCAGTATCGAACAACACCAAGAATGGTCTCACAGGAAATTAGTGGGTCATTGATCTGCAGTTGTAATTTATGCCATGGTAGTATGCATCTTGTAAATACATGCAGTTCTTCTGGGTTGACTAGCATAAATGGATCGTTTTATTTTCTACCTGTATTTATTTTCTTTACCCCCCTTTTTTTGTTTCTAATTTTGTTAGATTGGAAAAGGTGGTTTGTGTTGGAAGTTTAATACTTGCAACAAAGGCAGGCAGGAGAGAGAGAGAAGAGAGAGAGAGAGAGAGAGAGACATGGCTTTCCCTTAGTACTTAATAGTATTACTTTAAAAAAAAAGCTTTATAAGACCCTAGTTCAATTTTTTTTTTTATTCACATCAGATTATTGAAAATAATACACTAAACACTGCTAATTATCTTCTTAAAAAAAAAAACTGCTAATCATTGCTTCTATATGGTTGCTATTCTGGCATGGCGGATGCTCAACTACAGGAATCTTTTTTTTTTTTTTTTTTTTTCTTCTTTCGAATTTTTATCAATGTGATTGGTTAGGATGTCACCATGAGGCCATTGAGCTCAATTAAGATCCATGAAATTTGGTGTGGGTTTTGTTTGGTACTATTTTATTGTTGAAGGCTTGAAGCCCTTTTTTTTTTTTTTTTTTTTTGAGAAGCAAATAAGTTCATATTATTAAGTTAAAGCAGAAAAATCCGAAAGGAATACATCCTCTAAATCACTAAGTAGTTCTTCTACCCATACATCAAAATCTGCAGATGAAACCGCTCTCCTAGTTAAGGCATGAGCCAACTGATTACCCTCCTTTCGAACATGCTGAAAAAAACAAGCTTGCATAGCCGCCCCTTGATTACGCGCATCCTCAATGACATTCCCATACAAAGTATTACATCGCTCTTTAGTTTTCAAGGCCTGAACTACCTTCAAGCAATCACCCTCTACTACTACCTTGAAGACACTCAACTCTTTTGCAAACACAATAGCTCGAAAAGCAGCCAAAGCTTCAGTTGTTTCCACAGAATGAGGCAGCCCAATTTTCTGACTTAGAGCAGCAATAACAGGACTGGTACAATCCCTTATCACCACCCCCAATCCAGCAGAGCCCAAAGAGTCAAAAATGGCAGCATCATAGTTAACCATATAATAATCACCTTCAGGCGGAATCCAGCGAGCAGGGGGCCTTCATACTGTCAACCTTGCCTCTTGTTTATTAGCATCAAAAAATGCCATAACCATACTCTTGCCTTTTTTATTGTTTTTGTGAACCAAACTCAAACTTCAACACAAGCCCAAAGAAGACCAAAAGCTACCGCCTACCGTGCACCTTTTCTGCTTACAAAAGAAGCTAGACCCAAAATTCGAGAAGCAAGATACGTGAGGTAAATAAACTTTGATCTGTCCATTGGTAAAGTAAGGAACAAAACAATATAAGTCCAGTAGGAAGGAAAAAACCAAATAGTGAGGGGATATTTGGTCCCATAACTTAAATAATAGTTTTCAGTTTTTAAACAATATTATATGTATTTTTACATACTTTTTTATCCACACGTATTTCCAAAAAATATAAACAACATTACTAGAACAACATTACCAAACGAGACCTGAGTGTCTAGCAGTAGAATGAGACAAATTATTATACTTTCCAACAGTAAGATGGTATACTATAATACGCGTTTAGTGATAAATATAGATGTGAAACAAAACAATTTCAACTATTAGTAAAGCTCGATATCCAACCTTGAAAGATTCATAAATGATGTATACTTAGCCATAACAAAAACAATGATTATTACTGCAATAGTAAAATTGTAAACCAAGATAACTCTCTCAATAATATCATTGGATTTGAATGTTCAAAAAGTGTGTAAAACACCTATGAACGTCTAGATCCCCAATTTTTCAAATACCAACACAAGTTTATTATTAAACAATGTATATGCGGAATATGAAATAAGCTAAATCAGAATTGGTAAAACAATCTAAACCAAAACTAATCGCAACCACAACAACAATTAAAAGGTAAAGATTAAGGGAATAGAGATGCAAACACAAAGACAACACAACGATGTGTTATTGAAGAGGAAACCGAAGTTCTCGGCGAAAAACCTCTCCGCCACCCTTCAAGCGGTCAATAATCCACTAGAGAATAAAGTTGGGATACATGAATAGTAGAAGACCCTCCAAGCCTAATCTACCCAATGCACTTAAGCCCTCCAAGCTTCTTGCTCCAATAGTGTTACGCCGAATCTTGTCTTCTCTAGCTTACCGGATCCCGCAATAAGCCCATTGCATCAATGAAAATGAATTGATCATTTCTTAACTGCTTCCCAAATACCAAAATGCCTCCTCACATATATGTGTATGGTGAGATAAGGATTTAGCTAATGTACCTCTCAAGGATGTAACAATGGAGAGAGTGAGAGTAGAGAGATTTTGGAGAATCAAATGATGAAGATTGTGGATGAGTCAATCTTTTTTTTTTTTTTTTAGGGTTTCTCTCGCAAAATTCTCTCTGGAAGCTCTCTACATTTCGTGGGTATAAGAGTATTTATAGTAGGGTGTGTATGGAATGTGAAAAGTCAGTTACAACCAAACAGGGCATTTTGGCGACTCAAGCTCGCAACTGGAACGAGTCGCAAGTTTAAGTCGCGAGCTAACTACATGGCCAGCTAGAAGTTTTGTCCTGTAGTGCAACAGCTAGCATGACCCTTCAGCTCCCCCTACATGCTTCACGCGTGTGCCATCCTTGGCGACTCACCAGTTGCGAGCCAATTGCAAGATCTAGTCATGAGGACCTTCTTGAATGCACACGCTTGAGTTTTTTTTCATACTCTTTCACACACTACTCTTACATGATTCTCACCTAAATACAAGGTTTTTAAATGCTGAATTACAAGCAAATTTGGCACGGAATAAAGCTAACAAAATGATTAAATAAATTCATCCTTACAGGATTAAAAGGGTAGACATTGATATTAGAGTGTGGTGAATGGAAAGAGCGTGTCTAGTCGGGCACAACAATGGATTGGTCAAAATTCCTTATTTTTCAACTAACTTAGAGGAAAATGATCTTTTCAACGATAAGTATTAGTCTCCTTTGAGGATGGTGTTCAGTAAAGTGTAGTGAATGATGAAAATGTGAGGTATACAAGAAATTTTTTGGAGGTGTATCTTAGTGTGGATGGTGATGGTAGTAAGTATTGAATTCCTTTGTTAGAATTGATAGTGAAGAAAGAAATTCTTAAGTGTTCGTCTGTGAATAACTTATTTAGTTTTTTACTAAAATTATGCTAAAGTATATTTATACTTCGAATAAGTGAGAAAAAAAAAGGGTGTAATTTTAAAAAGCTATACATAAAAGCTAAATAACAAAAAGTTGGCTTATAATCTGTTCCTAAACATGCACTAGTGTTTGTTATTTAGGCTTGTTTCTTGTTTTTTGACAAGTGACAAAAATTTTATTGTAAACAAAATAAACCCAAGTACACTAGGAGTGTACTATGGGAACTGTACAATTAAAGACCTAAAAGACAATGATCCAACATCTCAAAAATAGAAAAATAAGAAAATGTTGGTAAATCAAAACTCCATTGAAGTAAATTATGGAAGAAGAAAGACTTAATCTCAAGAATAGAATGTTCACATCCCTCATAACTTCTAGCATTTCGTTCCCTCCATATACACCACATTATGCAATGTGGCACAAACCTCTACAAAGCTATACTGCGATGTCGGCTAAACCTACCTTGCCATGAATCAAACATCTTAATGGCCTTTTGCGGCATAACTCAATGGATTCCAAACAAGCTAAACAACATTGTCCACAACTCATACGCAATAGGGTAATGAAGAAGGAGATGATCCACTGATTCTCCACACGCTTGAACATACAACACCAATCTATAATCATAATTCTCCTATTTCGGAGATTATCTATAAAAAGAATCTCACACAAAGCAAAAGATCATGAAAAGAATGCCACTCTAGGCTACTTAAGGCTTAAGATTTTAGGGTTTAGCTACTTTACATTTAGGTTCCTGTGCCAAGGTCTTAAACCATTTAAAACCATATTTTTTTTTCACAATATAATTAATATCTTGACAACAATAAATAAATAAAAAACCTCTACACTAAGACACACATACACATAATAAGAGAGAGATATGTATACCTTTCAAAGAAGAGAGAGAGAGAGAGGTGTAGCAACTCAAAGAAGGTGAATATTATTGAAGAGGTGGTGGTGGTTTGGTTAAGACTTCCAATGTTGAAGATTAAGCACACAAATCTAACAAAAAATCCAACAAAAAATTATGAAAAAAAGAAAAGAAAAAGAAATTAGAGAGAGAAACAAATCTATGTTTGGATGAGTAGGAATTTAGAGATGGAGAGAGATTTGTGTGTACCTTTGGCTCAAATCTTCAAAAACAAGTTAGATTAGAGAGATGTGAGATCGCGAGAGCTAAAATCAATATCGAGGCATTGTCTAAACAAGAGAAAGAAGAAAGCGAAGGAGAGAAGTGAGACCTAGACCAAAATTAGGACTGAGACTACGATTGAAGTTCATCTTCAAATGCAACCAACTTTAAAGCAAATATTGAAGAAGAATTTGTGGCAATTTCAGATGAGGAAAGTGAAAGGGGAAGAAAAATAAAGAAGAGTTTGTGTAAGGAGTTAAGGCTAGTCTCAGTACTAGGCCAAAGAAGTGGGTCCCACTCAGTTACTAAAAATTACAAAAATGTCATCATAACTCATTTTCTATCACCCGAAAACAGCAAAATATTGTTCTTAATTTTCATAATTCAAACTTAAATTTTGAGTTTTGACTGAGGGAAATTGAGTTATAGAAACAAAACCAATTAAGACGAATTGTGGTGGAGCTCACAAATTTGGGAAATGAGTCATGAAAATAAAGAAACCAAACATAGCCTTAGTGCACTTTTTTTGGGGGTGTAAGCTGCCATGACTATAAATTTATTCATTTGATTCATGTGTGGGGTGAAAATCCTAGGACCAAAAGATGATTGGGCCTGGATCAAGGTCCATTGCAATTAATTTGTAAAGATGGGTTTATGGATCAACACTTAGATTCCTAAATGGTAGGTTATGCTCAAAGATAAAGTAAAAGCAAAAAGATTGGGTTTAAATAGGCTGATTAAGAATAAAATGTTAAGTTTATCTTCCTCGGAATGGTTGAAGAGCCTTTTACACTTGATAGGTTACAGGGATAAGTATTTTCTTAGGATTTAGTCTATATTCATTAGGGATCTCTTCTCTTTTATAGTGCTCCTATTTCATTCCTAGCCCTCCACATAGAGGGTTGTCAATCTCCCTCCAAGATACTTGTCTCATTCTCCCTTTTGAGGCTATACTGAGTAAGTTACAGGTTATGTTGGCACTGTTCAAGTATTATTCAGTCATTAATGTGATTGACATGGTTAATGTTGTGCATTTAATATGGAGGTGATAAATATTTTTTTGGAAAGTTTCCTTTCATCCTTATCCACATTGGCCAATATTGTCTTCGTCAGATCATATGCCCCAGCCCAATGCAATTTTTGTCTTGCTTTCTTCGTGTTGTCCTCATTTGAGTGCCTTCCTCAGATCAAATTTCTCTTATGTAAAAAGCCCCTTTCTCAGTCCACTTGGGCTTGCATAGGTCAAATAGGTCGGTTATTGGACCTTTGCACTCCTTGAATTGAGCTCAATTGTGCCAATCCTACTGGCCTCCAGCAATTTATATCATTAAATAGATGATAAATTAAAATATTTATGATGTTAAGATGATTGATTGAATCTTGTTCTAATCACAAAACCAATAATCTTCTTTTTTTTTTTATGTTTTTTGAGAGAGATTATTTTTTTGTATGTTTTGGAAATGATTTGTAATCCCTTATGAGTTATGACCACACAAAAATCAATTAATCTAGTGATATGTAAATTTTTACAAACATTGAGATAACTTGTTGTGTGATATATATATTAAAAGTTTCATCACAAGTGAAAATTAAGTTATTCTAATCATGAGCTTTTATTTCAATATGTTGTGAATATATAATATTATTTCAATTACGATTTACGCATATCTAAGGCATGGTCGGTACCCAGTACCCTGTAATAAATCTCGTAAATTGCAGTAGTGTTCAAATCCTTCTATCCTAAATATCAAATTATTAATAAATAAAATATTAAAATAAAAAAAAAAAGCTTCACACAAAAAACGTGTCTGATATTCTAAACTGTAGTATGAAAATATGAGATACCTTACCATTTGACAAAGGACAAGTCAAAGGCAAAACTAGATTTGTTTGCAAACACGAAATGATTAGGTATATACCCGTACGGCCTTATGTGTGAAATTTCTTGGCCTCTAAGTCTACGCACAGTCCTCTAGAATCTAAAATCATCCAATCAAATTCAAATTCCTCCATGACCTACCAGCATTCTCAAGAATCTCAACCTGGCATTCGGCAACTGCAAAACACAAGTTTTAAAAAAACACATGTAAGTGCATAATTTGTATCTGGTCTAATCACTAGATGGACCCAGATTTAAAGAGTTGTATACAATGAAATTTATAGAGTATAGATTTGAAATTTAGGTTAGGGATATTAGAGAGTTAATAAACAGGTTAAAATGTCACAATTTATGCAAATAATAGATAAATATGACAAAAAAACTCTCCTCAGACGTAAGTTGAGGACCAATTGTATTGCCTTTCTTTCTTTAAGCGAAAGATTACAATTGGTGTTCAAGTCTTGTGTCCCCCACCATCTTCATACCTCTCATGTCCTCTTATATCCCTCTTCTCCTTCTTTTTTTCTTTTACGTGTAATACAGATTTTCCAAATAGATACTTGTCTCATCTACCACCTTCTTAAAGTCTTCAAATAATAGTTGGAAGGCTGAATATTACTGGTTATTTCTCCATTTATGCGGCCAGGGAGGTAGGTGCAGGGCCTTTAATGCGGTGGTAGCAGCTTTTTTCCTTTGATATTCCTCGCACATTCTTCCTTCTAGTGACTGCTTGGTTCACGCCTTTACCCAACAGATTTTTCAGAATTCTGCCTCTAAATCCTTTAGTACGTCTAATGGCCTTTACTAGGCCCGTCCGAGGAGATACTCCTCCTCAGACAACTCCTTCTCCTCTTGTAGAATGAACTGGCTTGTGAGCCTTAAATGCTTTGCTTGAATAGACTTACACTACCAAATTTGGCCTAAGGCCCAAATATATATATATATATATATATATATATATATATTTATTTATTTATTATTTTTTTCCCTCACAACACACATCAATAATCACTATATATATTTATATATATATATATATATATATATATATAGGTTATAATTATACATGAGTATTATAAAAATAAAATAAAAATAAAAACAAAAACAAAACTTATACGTGATGAGTACATCGTTTGAATCAACCCAATTGTTTTCACTCTCGTACGAGAAGAAAGATAAAAAAAAAAAATTTCTACCTAATTTTTTTTAGGAGAGAGTGAGAAGAGTAAATTTCAAGGTAAAACTTGAAAAAAAGAACCCTAAACTTTCCTCTCAAACAAGTATCATATATTTTTTTTAATGTGTTTTTAAAAATGCTTTATATATATACATGAGCTCTAGCTACAGAGGTTTTTAATTTGGCTTCCTATGGTCTATTATTTAAAAACTCAATTTATCTTTCTAAACAATATTCTAAATTACTGTACTTTCATACAAAGAGGGACGATAATAAAGTTGTTCACAGTTTGGTAAGACTAAGTGTCAATACCAATAATTGTGCAGTGTGAATGAAAGATGTTCTACCATACATGGTTGATATAACCGTTATACATTAACTAGCCTCATCACACACTGTGCTATGAGCATTTTTTTTAGCAAAAAAAAAAAAAAAAAAACTTTGTGTTTTTATTATATATATATATAATATATATAATTTTATTTTGAGAATCTAATTTATAAGTGGATGAAGCAATTTGAAAATTAACAAGAGAGTTGTCATATTTTTTAGGTAAAATTTTAGTAGGAGTTAGAGTTACATTTTTACCAAATTGTTATTTAGTTCTGTCTTTACTCAAACATAGAGTGTAGAAGCATTTTTTACTACAAAATGATAAATCCAAATAAGGGAAGCTCCTTAAATAATATAGTGTGTATATATATATATAATTATGATTATGTCTAATACTGGCTTACTATTGTATAAATAATTTCATCGGTAAGATAATCACATTGGAATTTATATCTTTATTTTTTGGGTTTAAAATGTGGGAGGGGAGATGAGATATAAAGTTAAAAGCTTAACTTGTGGATTAAGCTTAAGAGATGGGAAAAGGAAAAGACAAAAAGATACTACCACAACTTACAAGACAAGGAAAGGAAAGGAAAGTATATTATATATACATTCATCTTTTAATTTTATCTATTCTAAAAAAAAAATCTTCTAATTTTATTGTGTCAACTTCAATTTAACAGTGGGTTTCAGTTAGCTCAATTGGTAAAGTCTCAGATGGTTATATAAGAAATCTGGGGTTCAATATCTGCCTACACCAAAAACTGATTGGTGTCTTGGTTTGATGATAAAAAACTATCATCAAGAGCGGATGCTATAAGTTGAAACTATCTCAAAAAAAAAAAAAAAAAAAATTCAGTTTCACAGGTTGCTGTGAAGTGTAAGGAAAAAATACATAATTTTGATTTTATTTAGTTTCTTAAATTAAAATAAAACTTAAAAAATTAATAAAAATATTTTCCTCCAAAAACAATATAAAATTAAAAAGTTTTTTTTTTCCCAAATTGAGGAAGAGCATGTCCAAGACCTGTCCTACTAAATGCTTGACACAAGAAAAATAAATGAACAATAAAAACCCATATAGTCTTAAATGAAGAGGAAAACAAGTTATTCAATTTGCTTAAAATCCACATCTTATCTAAGCTTTTAGTAAATTGATAAATAACCTATCTTTTTTTTAAATAAGCTATTTTTTTAAAAAAAAACAAGTAACAAAAAATACCATAAACTGAACTCACTTATATCACATCTTTATTATTTTTTTTTTCGAATTATATATATATATATATATTTTTTTAATGGGTTGAATTTTATACTTAAGATTTCCTAATTTATTTTTCTGAATCTCTTTTAATTGTTACGTTACACAAAAAAAAAAAAAAAAAAACTCTCCTAATTTTTATTTTGAGTATGAAATGAGAATTATTTTAACAAATTAAAAGATAAAACTATTTACCCTATATAATTCTACTGGTTTATTTATAAAAAAAAGAATTATACTACTATATTTAATTATTTAAATACTTCCTGTAAAAGAAAAAAATTTAAATACCAATAAAGTTTTTTTTTCTTTAGAAAATAAATAATAAAGTTTTTTTTTTGGTTGAAAAAAATAAATACTAAATAAGTTAAAGGTACAAAAACTTTACCATATTGCCTCCAATAATAATTTAATAATGTATCAAATCCTTATAAGGCAAAATTTCAGGTCTTCCTTGCCTTGACTGGAAACTCCAAAGGTCTCTTCCTTGTCAGTTTCTATCATTTCCTACCCATAAAGAAAGAGAAAGAGAGAGAGAGAAAAAGAAAAAGAGAGAAAGATAAAAACTTGTAGAGAAAAAAGAGGAAATGAGAGGGGAAACTGGTGTATTGTCACCGGCCAAACAAGCGGAGCTACTCAAGAAGGATGGCAACTCATACTTCAAGAAAGATCGTATTGGAGCCGCCATTGATGCTTATACAGAGGTACTATTTTTTTTTTAACTCTAAATGGAATTTTCTCAAATGGGTTTGCCTTAAATTTCAAAAAAATTTGTTGGGTTATTGTGGTTTGGTGTGTTTTTTTCCAAAAGAAAAAAATTGATTGTGGGTTTGGATTTGATTTTTTGAAGGCAATTACACTATGCCCAAATGTTCCTGTGTATTTGACGAATCGTGCTTTGTGTCATCGCAAGCGGAAGTATGTACGGCACTAACCCTTTTTAAGTTTCATTTCACTTTGCAATGATTCTTTTATTTTTTTTTATTTTTTTTTATTGTTGTTTTGGGGTTGAATTCAATGACCCTTTTTAGCTTTCACCTAGTTATGGCATTTGTTTTTGTAGAGATTGGCTAAAAGTCGAGGAAGATTGCCGGAAAGCTATTCTTCTTGACAACTCTTCTGTTAAGGTATGCCATTCTTTTCATTCTTATTTCTATGGTTTTTCAGAAATTTTGCTACTTTCCCACTTTTTTTCTCTCTTTTAAGATGCCAATACAACAAGTCTTATGTATTATTTATCTTCTTGTTTAATAATTTGTAGGTCTTAGTTTTGAATTAAGAGTCCTTTTCAGGAATTTCTATAGAAGTTCAATCTATTAAGAATTGCAATTGGTGTTAATAATTATAGAAGTTTGAGTTTTGAGTAAATGTCTTGGATGTGTTCAAAATTTTGTATTGAGCTTTCTCATAGGGGTTTCTAATAGCTCCATTTGGGTGCTTGATTTGTTGGGTGATTTGAACCATTTTATGGAACACGCTCAAAGTTTGTGTTCTCTGAGGTGTGAATTAGGTTCTTGGGGCCTTCATTGCTGTGGTTAGGTGTTTAAAGGACTTCCAAGTTCTGCTAGGGCTTTTGCTCCTAACATTGCTCCCTCTTTAAAGGACCTGTCCTCTTGGTTAGGCCTTATTGTTGCCTAGTATGGGTTGATCTTTTCACCTTTAACTATCAATAGTCTATCCTCAAGGTCTCCTTACAATTAGTCAATTCCTTAATGACATTTTGATCACCTTGTTACTGCTCTTGTTTTTGGCGAGGGGTCTTGAGTTCAAGCTTTTCTAACCCACATTGATTGACCACCCTTCAATGCATCCCAAGAGAACTACAAACTTGTCTTAGACTATTGAATCTTCTGTTGTTCGATGATCTCTGCATCTTCAAGAACTTGTTTAACTCTTGAATTGTTGGAGTTGCTAGCTCTTACATCTTCGATGGTTCTTGGACCTTTGGCATTTGATTTATTGGCTGTTGAATATTTTATTCTTGAATGGGTTGGACAAGAGCTTTGAGTCATATAGTCCACCACCATGGGAGCCTTCATTATTACATCATGGATTTTTATCAAAACCTATATTGTTGGGTGTTTTTGAACTCCACCCAATTTGTGAATATACCTGATTCCTCCACTTTTTGGAACTGCACGAAGGATTCCTCCTCCATGTGGAGTGAGGACATTAAAATCCTTTGGTGCACCAGTGTGTTGTGTAGTAGTTGAAGAATTGGTTGGCTTTGTAAATCCAACACAACGGATCTCTGCCTTTGAATCTTGGGAATTCCATCTTGGTGGACCTTGGTAGATAGAGATTATGAACACACCGTTGTCTTTGGCCTTTTGGTCTTGAATGAAGATGGCCATGTACTCTTTAATCTTGTTAAGGTTGTTCTTGATCGCTTCTATGGATCGTTTATGAGTTGCTCCACATTCAGTCATCTCGGGTTGATGGCTTTGATACCAATTGTAAGGAAAACATTTAGGGTTTTGTGTTTCTTGAGGTGTGAATTCGGTTCTTAAGGGCTTGGTTGTTGCAGTTAGATGTTTAAGGGACTTCTAGGTTCAGCTAGGGCTTTTGCTCATAACAACCATACTCTTGCTTTTCTGGCTTGATTTATAAGCTCAACGTCAATTAGTTTTGAAACTATTGTTCTAGTTCAATATAAAATTTTCATCATATATATATATTTTACTAGTCCATCACATAATTTTTTATTTTATTAATATTAATATTATTTATTATAAATTGGAACTTCACATAAATTTCAGGGACCAAAATATGTGTGCCAATATTTACTAGCTCACAACAGATGTAGGAAATCTGTCTATCCGTGCTTTTTGTGAGTTTAGGGTTGGGCAAATTTTTGGCTCTTAATGTTTAGAGTTTGTAGAAAGGGTATTACTCAAAATTGACTAGAGTTTGATAAGATGGGAGTAAGTTTGTCTATGCATTCTTGTTGGGTTTTAGGCTATGACATGAGATATGGTGATGTGACAATTCTTGAAAAGTTAGGACACGACATGGCATGGTAGAGGTATCACAATTAATTAATTAATTTTTTAGACATTTGTTTATATGCATATTGAATGTTTATTTATCATTTTTCAAAATAAATTACAACTATCAAAATCTTTAAAAAATATCTAAAAATAAAGGATTTTTTTTTTCAATAAAAAATATATCTTTCTCCCAACATAATGAGTAAATGCATGCAGAAGTGTCTTTGGGTGTCAAACATGGACACGCTGGGTTTCTTTGTGCCTTATGCTCTGTTTGTTTCAACATTAAAGTTTTCTGGAAACGAGTCATTTTTCAAAAAATATTTTTCTAGAAACCTATCTCATTTTCTAGTGCTTGGTAGCAACCTTGAAAGTGAGTTGGAAAGCTTTTCTTGGTGCTTGGTATGCACTATATGTCAATGTTTATTTAAATGCATATTAGTTACAAAATTCATTCCTCTCATTTCACTATGCCTAAAAATCTATAGAACATTCTAATCAGCTAATCCTACAAAAAGCCAAATACGTAAAAAAAATTCCTTGGAATTGCATTTTCTATTAGTTCTCATTTCTCAACAATTGGGTGCCTGTAAACATTGATTAATTGGGGCAGCCTATGCCGTTTGTTATTTAATATATTTTTTTGTGTAATGATTTGTAGTTTGCTCCCACGAAGTATTCCTGATCCATAATAGTAGCTATTATGATTCCAATCTCTAAAGCTACAACATGAGAAGTACCGTCACTTCAGATTCAAATAACAATTTACAAAATCATAACTGTAGAAAAATGGTCAAACATCCCATTTGACGAAGTCAGCAAAAGTTAGAAGTGTAAACCAAAATGATTTTCTAAATGCATATTATATGCAGTACTCATCACTGAGAGTGAGAGTCACAGAGGGAGAGAAATGGAAGAGAGATACAACAGAGGGCTTACAGTGAGCCTGAGTGTAAGATATGTTTCTGTTTAGCTTTTTTTCCAAAAAAATTTAGCAAGAAAAAGTCTCGAAAAAATAAAGTATATTTTTAATATGGTCTTTCTTTGACCAAAGATAGTTTTCCCTTGACTCAATATATAAAATTTTTTTGAATGCTACCAAACACAAAAAATGTGGAAAACTATTTTTACAAAAGGCTTTCCATCAAAGCAAAACTAATTGTTAGTTTGCAAACGCTAGAGATATGGTGAAGTCCTGTGATTGCTTTTTTAACCAGTGGCTTCTATTCTTCTTGTGCTCTTCTGACTTTGAGGATTAATTCAAATATATAGATGGGGTTTCTTTCTTGTCTTGTGTGTGGTGTGCGTGCGTCCATGTGTGGAGAGAGAGAGAGAGAGTCATGGTCTTTGTATCTGATCTCAGACTTCCTCCCCCCCCCCCCCCCCCCCCCCCCCTCTTGTAATGAATGATAGGGTCATGTGCATGTGTTTGTGTGTGTGAGATGATATGATACTATTATGCCATGGAGGAGGGATATTGTGGATTTTGCATGCATGCAAACACGTCTTTGAAGTTTCCTTTCCCCTTTTGTCAAGGATGATAGGATCATGTGAAAGTTTCTCTTGGCATGTGTAATAGTGATAAAATCATGCTTTAGAGAAGGGTGCTCGTGGCTGTTATTCGTGTGTGTATGTGTGTATTTGAGACTTCCCACCCCCACCCATTTCTTAGAAACATGGATATGGGCCCATATGATACAGAAATGAAGACATACAATTCTTGAAACACTGGACATGACACAGTGGGGTACATGGCTATAATAATTTATTATATAATTTTAGGAATATTTTATGGAGGAGGGTTATAGAGGCAAAATATGGGAACATTTGGGGTGGTTGGTGTACGAAGAAGGTGACAAGTCCTTATGGGGTTAGTTTGTGGAGATATATTAGAAGTGGTTGGTTGAACTTCTCTAAACTCCTTGTTTATGATGTGGGGGATGGTACTAGAGTGAAATTTTGGAAGTATGTGTGGTGTGGGGATTGTACTCTCCAAGAGGCCTTTCCAGAGTTTTATTGTCTTAGTAGGTCAAAGGACTCCTCGGTGGCTGAAGTTATGGGTTGGTCTGCTGGAAGGTTTCACTGAAATATGCAATTTCGTCGTCCACCACAAGATTGGGAAGAAGAAGCCTTTGACCGGTTTATGGGGCTAGTCTATTTCTCGTCAGTGCGAGGGTTTCGCCCAGATAAGGTTTGTTGGAAGTCTGCAAGGAATACATGATTTGAGGTTAGAGGTTATTACAGTTCCTTCTACCCTCATAATCTTGTTTCCTTTCCATGGAACATGATATGGCAATCGAAGGCTCCTCCAAGGGTAGCCTTCTTTTCTTGGTCTGCTTCCTTAGGTAAGATCTTAACAACAGACAACCTTCGTAAAAGATGAGTGATAGTGCTTGATTGGTGCTTTATGTGTAAGAGGTGTGGGGAGTCGGTGGATCATCTTCTACTTCATTGCACCATAGCTTGGGAGTTGTGGTCTTTGGTTTTCTGCTTGTTTGGTATTCAGTGGGTTATGCCTCGTACTGTTCTTGAGTTGTTTGAGACTTGGCAAGGAAAGTTTGCGCGACATCATCACATTGATGTTTGGAAATTAGTGCCTCACTACTTGATTTGGTGCATTTGGCGAGAAAGGAATGCTAGAAGCTTTGAAGGCTGCGAACGTTCTTTGCTGGAGATTAAGTCTTTTTTCTTACACACTCTGTTTGAATGGAGTGAGGTTTTTTCTCATTTTTCTTGTTCTTCCTTTTCTATTTTTCTTGACTGTTGTTCTTTTGTTTCTTGATTTTTGCCCTCATAGTACATCCCCAATGTACTCGGCTTAGCAATTTCTTTATTATTATTAATAATATTCTTATGTTATTTATCAAAAAAAAAAAGAAGATAGGATTATAAAGTAGGATTCATGGCTTTTAAGTGAGTGTGTATCTGTGTTTGTTTGTGTCTCCATGCATGAATGTGTAACTTGAAGATCATGCTGTGGAGGATGGCTGTCATGGCTCTTACACGTGCATGAGCGTGTAGGTAATTTTTGAGTTTTGTTTCCCTTTTATGAAGAAGAAAGGATCAAGTTGCAGTGGAGGGCTGTCATGGATTTTATGCGTGTTTATGTATGCGTGTGCCTGTGTTACGGAGTTTTGTTTCCCTTTTATGATCATAAGATCATAATGTGGAGGAGATCTGTCAGGGAGTTTACATATTGGGTCAGTTATGGGATCACGTTGTGAGCCTCTTTAGTTTCTTGTGTGTCTGAGTTTGTATACACTGACTTTGACAATGCTACTTCAGATTGATTTGCTCCTTTTTGGGAGTTGACTTGCCAACATTTTGTATAATCGTTTTTGGATGCAACTTAGTGGTGTGATGAGATTGTAACCATTTTACTACATAGTACCTACGCTGATTGGCAGGTCCTTTTATTAATGGTATTGCTATATGTTGGCTTAGCTTATTATTATCGTTAATGAGATGAGTTGCTGTTGGGGTCTAATTTATTTTCTTGTATTAACTGAAATTTTCTCCATTAGACCATTATGATCTCAGAGATAGCTTTGAAAATTTGGCAATATTACAGGCTCACTATTTGTTGGGACTTGCATTGCTACAGAGGCAAGAATATGTTATAGGAGTCAAAGAACTTCAGAAGGTACAAAGTGTTTTCTGATCTGGATTGTTCTTGAAAAATTGTTTTTTCCATTGCTGCTGATGTTTTCATTGTCTAGTTAAGCCCATGAAGTTTTTGGATTAATTCTACTTATCAAAAAAAAAAAAAAAAGTTTTTGGATTAATTATTATTCAACGTTATTACATGTAACTATAAACGCATGGGACAGGTACAGTATCCCAATCATAAATTCTATTTTCATTACTGTCTCTGTTGAAGTATTTGCATTTGAGGTTGTTATTGCAAGTGATATGTATGTTATTTTTTTTAATTTTCCTTAAACATTGTATTTATGTCTCTGTCCGTCATTGTTGCTATTTTCTTTTGAGATGCTGTTGATGTAGGATTTAAGAAATGCAGCCCTAAATTAGGATTCTTGATGAGATCTTGAAGGATTCGTTCTTGATAGGTTTGATGATTAAGGGTTTAGGTAGGCTTAGGAAATAAAATGATTGGATCTTGAATCAATTGATAACTGTTTGTGTTGATTTTAGTAGATAGAATGAGAAATGAAGAAAAAAAATCCTAGGCAATCACACCTGCTAAAGCTTAAAATAAGGTGCTGAAATTTTATTAAGTTCAATCTCTATATCTTCATTTTGGATTACATAAAGGCTTTTATATAGGCTATTGGTTGATCATTTTTCTGGAAAGACTAGTACTACAAAAATAATAACAAATCATTTTATATAGGCTTTTATAATACCTTTTCCAAGAAAGACTAGGATTATTAATAACAAATAAAAGTACTTAATAACTTCTAAACAAATTAGAAAAAAGCTCAAAACATAAAATAGGATCTATGGGCCTTTGGGGTAGCCTATTACAGCCATTCTAGTAAATCTAGAGATTACCAAACCGACCTTGCTTGTAGTAAAACCTAATTGGAGCTGAAACATCAACTTTCAAAATTTTAACCTATACTTAAATGAAACTTTATACTAAGGCTCAATAATAACTAAAGTAGCCCTGGGAAGGTGCCAAGAAGTCGTCCCATCGAAACTAGATCACAATTCTTGACTCTTTTAGTATATAATCTTGATTTTATTTGAACCTTTTGTTGGCTGCATCACTTGTTAAGTAGGAGAAGACAGTTCTTTTGAGTGTTCATTTTGGCATGCTTGACTTTGATGCAGATGTTCTAGTGGGAATGACTGAATGTCAATTAGAAGAAATAATTTATGGTAATTGAACTCCAAATTTTTGGAGAATTTTACATATATGGTGGACTATAGAGGGTAATTGTCTCATTGATTGATTGACAAATTTTCCACCAGATTTTAGGCAAATTTTTAATGTTATAATAGAATGGACATCTTATACATAAGTACTGTATATTTAAGTAGCACTCATGATTTGACTTAAAATCATGTCTGTATAGGTGGGATTCTTTTCCAGACTATTTCCAAATACATAATAGGATGGCTATCCTTGTTAATTTCCCCTCTCTAGAATGTCTTTACTGGGCCATTACTCTATGCTTTTCACAATTTGTTTAGGAATTGTATATACTTATCAATACCCTATATCTGGCTTATTGATAAGCATGCTTTAACTTGTTTTTTCTTAAGGAAGATGATGTATATTTTCCTCCCTCAATAATGGGATTTGAGGTAAGTTCGTGGGTTCAAGACTCACTATGTGCGTTGCATATGTATATTTTAGCCTGGAAGTTGCCTGTTTTCTGTTGCAAGGTATTATTTAGTTTTCTGATTATTATCTTTATTGTTTTGTTCAATGGACCTCAGACCAAATGGATCTCCTTTCACTTTAAAAAAGGTGGAAGGTGAGGACACAAGTTCAATCCTGACTGAATGATTTATCTAAGAAAAAATTACTTCGTTGTTAACCTTCTACTATGTTGAATTTTACACTAAAACTTTGTAATTTGGATTAAATAGGCATTATATTTTAAAATGTTACTTTTATTGATGAATTTTAGATTAGCTCTAGTTATGAATATTAGCTCTTTTCATTAGCTTCAAAATTGAGAGCAGGCCTGGAATTTTCAGTTGTTTTGTTTCGAAGTGTTATGACATACAAACAAACACCTAAAAATGGGAAAACATTTTACGGAAAATATTTTACTTCAAAACAAACAAACGGAGTGTAATATAAATTGGAAAAAGTGCAACAAGTCTGACGCATGTTGACTTATGTTATGGTGCTTGACTTGTAATAGCTTATGCTTTATCAGGTGGCATCTAGTGGCTGATAGGAGAGCTCTTAGTGTTAGCTGGAAATATGGCTAGTCAAGAAGTAATGATTTCATGGTTAAAATGGTTTTCTTGTGGGTTTTAGTTAGCACAATTGGTAATGGCTTATCTCCTCAAATAAGGGACCAGGATTTAAATCTTGCTTACACCAAAATCCAGTTAGTATCTTGACTTTATGATATAGAGCAATCATCATGAACTGGACGTCATATGTTCAAATCCAATTATCTATTAAAAGAAGGACAAAATATCTTTTTTGGTGATCTCTGTTAGGGGGCCTTCATGATTTTGAAGCTACAAATGATAAAAAGAAGGTTGACTGGAGGGAATTCAGGAATGAAGATCAGTTGGGTTGTTGCTTGTGGGACAGGTCACAGGTGTCTTGCCTGGACTTATTTGATTATTATGCTGTTTTATGGTTTGTGGGAAATATTTGATGACCTTACCTGGATATGAGATTTTAAAAGTTTAAATAGATGCTTAGTGCTAGTCCAGTAATTTACAGAGTTTGTGGGCATATATCCTTGTTCCCCTATATTGCAATTTAAAAAAATATATATATATATATATATATATATGTCTACTGTTACTTTTCTGCTCTTTGGAGTCAAAATGTACAAGATATTTTCGTAAGCATGCTACTTTATTGAGATCTGATCAATTTTCTTGTATAGGCTCTGGATCTGGGAAGGGTGCTAACCCAAAGAGCTACATGGTGGAGGAAATCTGGCAGGAACTTGCAAATGCAAAATACTTGGAGTGGGAGAATGCATCTACCAGCCGTTCATGGGAATTGCAAAGCTTGAAGTATGTTTTCCCAGTGAGTTTCATATATGATGTTGGAAGGAGTCACCCTTTTATGAGTAGTTTCTGCATGTTTGTTTGCCATTGGCTTTTTGCCAGCCTTTTTCATATAGTTTCTGTTTATGTCTCAGAGAAGCTTGTGAGACTGCTCTTAAAGAAAAACATATACATGACATATCTCAAATGGAAGGGTTCCTGGATGAATCTGACAAATCTCTTACGTCCCACTTGGAACAATTAGAGACTCTAAGAAGAGTGTTTAGAGAAGTTGCAGAAGCTGACTGTCCATCAGTGGTGAGTACTTGGGTACCTCTTTTTAATGGAGTAATCTTTGAGTCTTTTGATGAATTGCTACCTTATTTTGTTGTGGAGACTGTATTTGTCAGGTGCCAGACTACCTCTGTTGTAAAATCACGCTTGATATTTTCCGTGATCCTGTCATCACTCCCAGCGGGGTAACATATGAGAGAGCAGTGATTCTTGACCATCTTGAGAAGGTGATGTTGCTTTTAGATATAGCGTGTCTAAGTTTTGAGTTCTTAAATTTCCTTTCATTGCATTGATATCTGATTTATCTAAAATCTAGGTGGGTAAGTTTGATCCAGTCACTCGTGAACCACTTGAACAGTCCCAGCTGATACCAAACTTGGCTATAAAGGAAGCAGTGCAAGCATTTTTAGATGAACATGGTTGGGCCTACAAGACAGACTGAAAGTTTGTGCTCATCATGTAGACTATAATGGGTCTCACTGCAGTATTCTTTTTGTATGGTTGCGCCTCTTATTTTACGTTTTGTGTGCAACATCAATCATGTCTACTATATCTCCTTGCATAATCTTAAATGTATCATGCCATGCTTCAGTCATATATGATGTTCCTCTTCTTTTGAATTGTACAGATTGTTATATGCACAACAACCTGTTCAGTAGCATGTACAGATTGTGTACTTAAGCTTACTAACAATTGCCCTTAAAAGGGTTGGTATTTTTTGGTTTTTTAGATAAATAGAAAATAGGAAAAACATTAGTGATTTTGACTTAATTGCTTTAGTAGTTAGTAGATTTTTTTACTTATCAAAAAAGTAGTTAGTAGAATTTAGTCATTTTCTAGTCTTACATTTGTCATGGCTTTGATCACTTTTTGTTATACGTATTTTTTCCTTCCACAAGAATGAGTGGAGGGTGAGTTCATGGGTTTAAAATCTACTTGATATTTTAAGTTTTTAATAATTGAAAAAAGTGTACCTGACAAAAATAGAATATGCTCCAGCAAAACAACTAAAAGAATGTGGTTGCACCAAAAAAAAAAAAAAAAAAAAACTAAAAGAATGTGGTCGGATTGCTATGCAAGCACTGACTAGACCCTTTTATGAATGATGCTTGAGCATCAAATGAGAAGTTAAGACTTATGATCATTCTTGTTAGGGTCAAATGGAAATTACTTATCTGATGGTTAGTGGTAATTTGAAAATGACCTCACTTTCAAATGAAATCGTCAATTGTTTTCTCCCTAATTGATGGATTCATGTCACAAGTACGTACAGAATGAAATGAGATATGTTAGTTTTCAAAATGGGCGAGAATAGAGCTGGTTATGCTTTTAAATTTAAGTTGAGTCATTGTCTTCCTATGAAACTTTTGAGGTCATGTTTTTCAAAAAATGCTTGCTGTACTTAACCATTTATTGTCTTCTTATGATTCTTTAGCTGCCTTCACCACCTCCGTTTGTTGATCACGGTGATTCGCTCGCTTATCATCCATTGGTGACAACCAGACTTTGGCCATCAATTGTGAGCTGTCGCTGGCCAACACCCGCCTGCTTTCATCAATAATCATCTTTCGACCAACTACCATTGTTGCCACCACTACTCTCCTCCCTTGAACTATTTTTATTGTTGAGAATATTTAATACAACCAAATGTTAAGAAAATAATTTTAAGAAATTGGAAAATAGTTCATTTTCCACTGAAAAATATTTTTTTAGTTGAAATAAGTGGGGTTTAAGTTAATGTTGAGAGCAAACTAATGGCTAAGTTTTGTGTTGCAAATGATGTGTGTGAAACATGGAAAACTCATCAATAAGAACAGGAGAAAACCAAGAGACCTCAGTAAACAGGGTAATTATTGGGTATTTTCGAAATAATGTAAATACGTATTTCCTCTTCTACTGTGAGTTTCACTAACTAAATTTATAATGGGACTCGCAATTCATGTGAGAGGAGGATGTACGCATTTATGGTACTTCCGAAATATTTAATTAATAATTTTCCTAGTAAACAAAATATAACTATATAAGAAAGCAGACCAAATAAACCGGCACTCAAACCAGAGAGTCTAACGCATGAAATTGGCTACATAAACACTCTAATCTACACAAATCCAAAGCACGTGGTCTACAAGATTTAAGGTATTCTTACCAGCGTATTCTTCGAGAACTTTAGATGCCAAAAGAGTTTGGGCAAAAAGGTCGCAACACATTAATTCTAGATGACGAAGATTTTCCCCCAAGAAGTGGGAGGAATTTCTTCCAGTTTCCAGAGGTGGTGTAATGAGTAATGACCAATTGAGCATCATTCCACCAAAAACAAACAAGCAAATAAGAAAAAATTTTGATTTTTAAAAAAATATATAATTCCTTGTTACAGGTGGTAGGGGGATTTGATGTATAATTTATATACACTATAAAACCGAAGTCTGTTGAACAGTAGATAACTTTTTGTAGTCTCTACAAATTTACACATCATTATTAAATTATTAAATTATTTAATTTTAAACTTAAGTGTTTTTTTTTTAAGAAACACGTTTAGGGTCATTAGGTTATTTAGAGAAACACGTTTATTGTGATTGTGTTCTCTTAAAAACCTATAACCCTATTCAACGCACCTCACCCAAAAACCCTCCACATCACTAATTTTTTTTAATAAAAAAATTAAAATAAGTCATATTAGCCATTAGGATTCAAGATTCTTGAAATACTTATATCATTATTTTATTCATATGATTTTTTAACCAAATTTCATTTAAAAACTCCAAAATCCCTACTTTAACCAAATTTCACAAGAAGATTATGATTTTGATCATATGGCTTTGTTATTAGTGCAGTGATGCTTGATCTCTATTGAGAAGTCACATATTTTAATATTTTTTTTGTTTTGTTTCAAACTTTCAATAAATTTTAGGATTATAATCTTCTATTGTGTAGGCACATATTTTTTGTTTTGTTTCAATAAATCTAGGATCATAATCTTCTGAATCTTTATGACTTTTGGAACTTTTAACATCAAAATTTCTTAGTTTATCAATAGTTATGGATTATTCTTTTAAGTGTATCTTCACCGGCAGCCATCGGGTTCATAAATTTACACCTCATTATAATTTATTTTATTTCTTAATTTCTTTAATTAGACTGCAATATTAAGATTTATTAGAGAGACTCACGTTAGAATTACGATTTTTGTTATTTGGGTTATTGGTTTAGGATCGTTTTTTTTTTTTTTTTTTTTTTTGTTTAATAAATTTGAATTTAGGATGTACATGATATATATATATATATATATATATATATATATATATATATATATATATATATATATATGCGTGAATGTATTGGTTGGTGTAGGGTTTGGGTTGAATTCTGGGTTTTCTGCTACTGCAATTCACCCGAAAATTTTACTGTACTTGAAAAAACGAAGTTCTTTTTAGGGTTTAATCTAATATAGAATTGTAGATTCTTACATTGTTTGGCTAGGGTTACATTGCAGTTAATGATAAGTATAAGTGAATGTATGTATGTATGCTTTGGGCTATAGCTTTAGTTTGATGATTTAGCTTATATTTGTTCCTCTTCTTGGCATTTGTGAATTAAGGATTTAAAGAGCAAAGTTTTTTTAGCTGATGATATTGGATTATTATGTGATTTTGTTTGAGTACATCTTACATTGATTTTTGTTGATAAGTTTTGGCTTTGGGAGAAAAAAAGTTCATTTTCTTAGACTTCAAATCCTACATGAATCAAAAGTCTCTAACAGTTTTCGTTATCATCTAACCTAACCCAATAAAGAGTATCATTAACACCTACTACTCTAGTAGAATCCACATCTTGTGGATTGTTAGGGGTCACATCTGGGTTCTGGCTAGACACGGAAGCTGCAAGTTTGTTCCAAGAATGATTTGTTGTGTTATAGATATACAGTGGAAAAGAATTGCCTTCCAATATCTAAGAAGTGACAAGGATCTCCTTCCTGAAATCAAGGAGTACGAAACTTGTCATACTAGCTAGATCAATACCAAAAGGATTAGGTAAAAGTTCCCATTCCTTTAATATGGGGTCAAAAGCCTCCATTTAGCTTAAGAGATATGATGAAGAATCCTGTTTAAAAGAACCACCAAAAACATGTCTTATTGTCTAGGATGGTAGTTGCAGGTCAAATCTGGGATGAGTCACACGCTTCCAATATTGGCTAGGATTGGTCAGGTATAGTGCTTGTCACTCAAATTTAGGCCATCAAAAGAACATAGATGAGATCTACAAGGACTTCTTTTTGTAAATGACAAAACATGCGGTTCTTTAAAACGGGCAATTGAGAATTGTATCTTCGTATAACATAGAATCAAGTAGAAAAAATGGATTGAGTGGCTTTTTATTAAAGGAACTCAATACAAAGCAACTCAATAGACAAAATAATATATATATATATAACTCAACCTATTGCAACAAGGCTGTTTTTTATAATAAGCTATGACATTTTTCACATATTACAACAAAACCTTTGAAACGATAAGTTATTGCCACGAAGTTATTTGTTGTAATAAAGAAGTTATTGCATCAACTTATTTATTGCAATGAAATTTTTGTGTTGCATAAACCTATTGCCTCAAAGTTTATTACAATGACTTGCAACAACTTTTTCGTCTTTGTAATAACACCTCATTGCAATGGCTTTGTAGTTATTGTAACAATTTTTCCCATTGTCACATGCTTTTTTTTTTTCTTATAGTGTGATACTAGATTATTATCTGATTCTGGGTTTCATTGATTTTTGTTGATAAGTTTTGGATTTTGGGAAAAAAAAAATTCTATTATAGCAATGTTCTTGTTAGACTTCAAATCCTACATGAAGCAAAAGTCTCTATAAGCTTTTGTTATCATCTAACCTAACCTAGTAAAGAGTATTAGCAACGCCTACTACTCTAGTAGAATCCACATCTAATGGATGGCTAGGGGTCACATTTGTGTTCCAGCTAGGCACGGAAGCTGCAAGTTTCTTCCAAGAACGATTTGTTGTGTTATAGATATATAGTGAAAAAGAATTACCTTCCAATATCAAAGAAGTGACAAGAATCTCCTTCTTAGACTCAAGGAGTACGAAGCTTGTCATACCAACTAGATTAATATTAAAAGGATTGGGTAAAGGATCCCACTCCTTTAATACTGAATCAAAAACCTCCATCCAACTTAAGAGATATGATGAAAAATTTTGTTTAAAAGAACCACAAAAAACATATGTCTTTTGATCTAGGACAGTAGTTGTAAGGTCAAATTTGGGATGAGTAATTGGAGGACACGCTTCCAACATTGGCTAGAATCGGCCAGGTATAGTGCCTATACTTTAGTACTATTCTTCTTAAATTCTCTATCACTCAAAATTAGGCCACTAAAAGAATATAGATGAGAGCCTAGGACTGCATGGTACGAGGACTTATTGCTGTAAATGACAAGATATGCGGTTCTTTGAAATAGGCAATTAGGAATTGCATCTTCGTATAACATAGAATCTGGTAGAAAAAAAGGATTGAGTTGCTTTTCATTAAAAGAACTCAATACAAAGCAACTCAATAGAAAATAATATAATATTTATATATAAAAAAAAAACTAATCTATTGCAACAAGGTTGTTTTTGTAACAAGCTTTGACATTTTTCACATATTACAATAAAACCTTTGAAGCAATAAGCTATTGCCACAAAGTTATTTGTTGTAATAAAGAAGTTATTGCCTTAACTTGTTTGTTGCAATATGTAGAATTTATTGCAATGAGATTTTGTGTTGCATAAACCTATTGCCTCAAAGTTTATTACAATGACTTGTAACAACTTTTTAGTCGTTGCAATAAAATCATATTGCAATGGCTTTGTAGTTATTGCAACAAACAGTTGGGATGAGTCATTGGAGGACACGCTTCCAACATTGGCTAGGATTGGTCAGGTATAGTGCTTATACTTTAGCACTATTGTTTTTAGATTCTCTGTCACTCAAAATTAAGTCACCAAAAGAATATAGATGAGAGCCTAAGACTGCATGGTGCGAGGACTTGTTGCTGTAAATGACAAGATATGCGATTCTTTGAAACGGGCAATTGGGAATTGTATCTTCGTATAACATAGAATTGGGTAGAAAAAGTGGATTTTGTTGCTTTTTATTAAATGAACTCAATACAAAGCAACTCAATAGAAAAAATAGTATAATATTTATATATATAAAAAACTCAACCTATTGCAACAATGTTGCTTTTGTAATATGCTATGACATTTTTCACATATTACAACAAAACCTTTGAAGCAATAAGTTATTGCCACAAAATTATTTGTTGTAATAAAGAAGTTATTGCATATTTGTTGCAATATGTAGAATTTATTGCAATGAGATTTTTGTGTTGCATAAACCTATTGAATTTATTATAATGAATTACAACAACTTTTTTGTCGTTGCAATAACACCTTATATAATGGCTTTGTAGTTATTGCAACAAATAAGTTGGGATGAGTCATTGGAGTACACACTTCCAACATTAACTAGGATCGGTCAGGTATAGTGCCTATACTTTAGTACTATTGTTTTTAGATTCTCAATCACTCAAAATTAGGCCACCAAAATAGAATAGAGAGTAGGACTGCATGCATGACAGACTTGTTGCTATAAATGACAAGATATGCGGCTCTTTGAAATGGACAATTGGGAATTGTATCTTCGTATAACATAGAATCGTAGAAAGAGCAGATTGAGTTGCTTTTTATTAGGAAGGAAAAGGAAAAGGGGAGGCATCTATTACCTCTTTTTTTGAGAGATTGGCATCAATGAGATACCACTTGTATTTTGGTGGTTGGCCATACCGTCGTGATACCCATAAAACAAAATCTCCATAGTTGCACGAAGAAGGAGGGGGAGAAGAGAAGGTAATTAAAGCTACCGTGACTTTTTTCCAAGTTTAAATTTAAAGTTAGGTCTGTCTAAAAAGTCCTTTATTTCTTCGACATTTAACATGATTTTGCTAAAATTTTTGTTATGTAAATTAAAAAATAAGTAGCATATTAAGTCTTATTAGGGCATGTTTGGTCCACTACTTATTATATCTCAATTCTCATATCTCGATTTTTATATCACAAAACTCTAAATTATTTTTCATATGTTTCCAAATTTTCTTTTAACTCGCTCCTATTGTGTTTAGCTCAAAACTTGACTTTAGTTTTCAGCATCTTTAACTCAAAAAGTGCTCTTGCCTTAAGAACTCACGAACTCTTCTCCCTCTCACACTCCTCTTTCATTCCTCTCTCCCACACTCCTAAGAAGAAAAAGAAATAAGGGAAGAAGCTTGATTAGTGCATCTCCTCACCACAACAACCAAACCCACATACCACAAATAGAAAACAAATCCACAGCAACACACATGAACTGAAGAAGGGGAAGCCATTGAAACCCGTAAAAGCTCATTAATTATTCCACCCCAAACCTAAAGATCGGCATCCTTTCTCTTTCCCCATATTGGTAACCGTTTCTCTCTCCCCTGTATTGTGGATTTCCTCAAGTGGGTTCTCTCTTCCCCCTATCCCTCGCAGTCTCTTTCATTTAAGAGTTTGGTGGGTTTCTTACTTTTGGGTTTTTGTTTTTTTTTTTTTTGGAAGAAATTTGTGGATTTATGTGTGGATGAACACTATTGTGGGTTTGTATATTTGAATTTGATCAATACACATGTTTATGGGTTTGATTAGAATACATTTATATTTGGATTTGCAATTTGCTTTGATGTGTAATTGTACGAACCATGAACGAAAGCCCAGGCCAAGACCATGACCTGCTCCCTACGACCGGCCCACCTTGATACTACACCAAGCATTACCGTGAATTGTCGAGCATTACCCTGACTGAATGTTGGTAAACATTACCGAGGGTAGCCATAGACTGGAGATAATACTTTGGGACAATCCGCCTGCTGAACATGTTCAGCTGTCTGGTGCAAGTTCCTAGGATTTTATTTCAGGAGTATGCAATGGGTTCCTTTTGATTAGGAATATGGAGCAAAGATGGACCCAGTTGCTTGGGGCAGGTCACCCCTTATGATGGCAAACCACTAAAGAAATGCTATAAAAGGAGGAAAAGGGATATGAGAAAGGGTGAGAAAAATTGGGAGAGAGAGATATGAGAGAAAGGTGGGAAATACATACTTGAGGGTAAAGGAGTCCTGCTCGACTTAACAAAGAGGGATAGGTCACTCAATCATCATCTTAGTAGGGACATGTTGTGACCAGAAAAGCTAAAACCTCTCTTTAGCTCTATCAAAAGCCTGCAACACCATTTTTGGGGCCTCCCACCGTGGGAACTCCTAACCCACGATATAAGTAAATTGGGGATCTAAGTCCAAAGCCTTCACTCCATTAGGCCAAGCAACCATGCAATATTTGGGTGAATTTAATAAACAAAAAGAGAACGTACCATAAAAATGTGAGTGTGATAAGAAGAAAGAAAGAAAGAAGAGAAAAGAAAAAGGCAAGCATGAAGTGAAGAAGAAAAAAAGAAAGATAAAAAGAAGAAAAAGAGAAAGGCATGAACTAAAGAAGAAATAAAGTTAAAAAAGA